>JBBJLS010117006.1:7500-18145 GCA_037577275.1 Bryconaethiops microstoma
TTTGTTATATCACTACTCACAGGGAAGGCACTAAAGAGGGCAACAGCCATGTGGAATCAGAACTATGCTGGTTTAAGGTCATTAGATCACTTTCTTATTCATTTTAAGGAAATATTGTATTTGACCATTCCATCTCTGAATAGGGAGCCAGAGAGAAGTTAGTCCAACTGCAGCAGGGAAATGAAACTGCAGCAGCATTATCACTCAAGATGTGCACTTGAATTTTTCATGAAAAGAACATTATTAGTTCTGAATTAGTCACACACTGTCCCAAAACCCCACTCATATTAGGTCATCATGGATGTTGCTGCACAATCCTCATGTTAACTAGGCACTGCCTGTTCTTGCCACATCCTAGAAAGCTCCAATCCCTATTAAGTTGCCAACATTCCTCTAGAATACACAGACATTCAAGTTTTTTCCCCTACTCAAGCTCAACTTCTCCCTCCACACAGAACCCGCGACTGTGCGAACAAACCTTTACCAGGAGCATACTGGGTGATCATGATAATTCTGAGGGAGTTAGAAATTATAAGTTTCTGCACTGATACATTACACCACATAATTTACTGCAAGGTAAGTATAGGCTGATGTCTCGCAAAGACAATCAAATGCATTTTCCAGGCAAATAATATCCAAGGCATTGGTGTCGGTTGACTTTATGTTTCTGTGTGGCCACTGTCCTCAAGATTTTCTCTCTGATAGTGAACCAGATTTATTTACACCTCTTAGCCCACTGATCTACTACCGGGATCTTGGTCTGGAAATCCTGTGGGAGAAATGAAGGTTGATACCCTAAAACAAACTGAAATGGAGACAGGTTCGTGGTACAATGAAACAGTGAGTGGAAATCTGCCCATTGGTTTTATTCCTGACTTGGCAAAGTATTGCCTTTTATCGTGTACCGAGCAGTCTGTATTACATGTCATTGTCATTTTGGATTTTTGCCATTGTTTGTTCTATGGCATATGCTTCTAGCCTTGCCTGTGATACTCCTGTTTCTGGTTTTTGATTTTGGTCTGCTTTTTCTGGATTATGTTGATGTCTACTTATGTATGACTTGGAATGACTTAAGGATTATAATTCTAGATTGTCTTCATTATACATGCCTGTCTCATCTTGACCTCGAGCTGAATGAGAAAGTGAAACCCTTTAAAACTGCAAATCAGTAAACATTGAAACCATGAGAAAATATAACTGAACTGAATAAACATTTAACTGAAATAAATAAACATTAAAAAAGCTTGCCAGTTTTTTCTTTCTACTTCCATTTGTCCAACAGAAGAGCAATCCATCTTTTTCTATAACTCTAGATTGGAGGTCCTCTATTTCATCCCACATGTTTTCAGTGGGGTTTAGACCAGGAAAAATGTTCCCCTTCTCAAACACGCTCACTATACCTGACAATCAACAGGTGAGTTAAAACAGAAGTGTTTGAACAGGGAAATCCCCAAACTGTGTTTGACACCAACCCTGCAGGACTGGATTTAGACACCCCTGGTCTAGTCTGTTGCCATGCCTCTTGATTGCTCCAATGTTCCATGTCCTTTCCACCTCATGTCTTTGTTTTGGTGATGGCTTGGCATTGTGAGCAAAATCATGTTCCAGTGCTTTGTCTTTTGAATTTAGTGCTTGCCTTGTCAAGTTTCTGGTTTCGCCTTTTAGTCTCATTGCCTTTGCCTTTTTTGTTTCTGATCTAGTTTGTTTGTTCTTTGTAATGGATCGTCTGTCATAATATCATAACCAAACTACCCCTGCCATATAAGCTCCATTACAATGTACTGATGCTCCATAACTATGCCACAAAAGGTACAAACTTCCATCATTTCAGTTTAAGGGCACTTATATGCATTCAATGGCTTAGGCTTCTGAAAACATCTGGAAAATATTGACATAAACATAAATCAATAATTATATTAATTATTGATTTATTATTACTGATATGTCATGATATGCTAATGCATGTGTTATGAAGTCCCTGTGTAGGTAGCCTTCAAATGAGGTTACAAATAGGAGCAAGCACACCTGTAATGTTGGTGATGTTTGTTATTCAACCTATAATCCCTAAACATGGACAGCTAATTGTACCGCTGACATCATGCTTAGAGGTCAGTCAGTTTTTAGCAGCTCATCTGTTCACCACAGCCTGAACACCATTTACTTAAGAATGAGCTTCAACACAGTGTGCACCAGGTCACACATGCATAGAGTTTTGTACAGTGCCATGAGCAACTACACAAATAAACAAAGCCCTGCAGCAATATAATTTTTGTGTAGTAGCAATTTTAAATTTAATACATTACTTCTGATCGATTTTGTCAAATTTCCAGTGATTTGCTATTTAAAAGACTAGAACACAAATGCCCATTACATCGCGTAGTGAATAGCTCATTTTCATGATTTCAAACGTCCCTCAGCATATATTTATTTATATTGCACTGAGCAATCATATTCTTTCTCCACAACAGCATTTATTGCTCAGTAGCTCATATTTGAGATCAGATTGTAAGAGCACTGTCTTTACTTTAAAAATAAAATTGGATACCATAGAGTTTTTATACTTCTTATGCATGTTCAGCATTCTTATCTGGTCTCTTGTCTTTTTGTTCCGGTTTACAGATTTTGAATTGTTTTGTGTTGGCCAAGTGGTTGTTTATTCCTCGTTTGGAAGGAAAAGTACAGTGGCATTTTTCTAGCTTATTTAGAAGCCTATTAGCAAATGGAGATTCAGGATGGACCATGTGGCAGGCTGAATTAATGAGTTTATCCTAATGATCCCCCTTCATTCCTCTCTGAAGGCGACACAGATGGAGGCTGCTTGCACTAATTCAAAGTGAGAAGCAGCCATATCAATCATAGCATGACAAATGATATACATGCGCAATTGTAGGCAAAACATATGGGCAGTTCTGCTCAAATTATGTGATGAAAATTAAAAGGGGTTAATACAAACCAGCTAATATGTGACATTTCTTCGAATTTTGGTGCACAATTAGCATTTTTGTCAGTTATCAGTTAGCCCTTGTACAGAGCCAGTGAGGGTAAGGCCAGTTTAGGCTAATGGTCGTGAAGACTTCCCAACTCTTGAATTTTGGGCTCACAATATCAAAGTAATAGGAGTAGCACTCAGACAATGGCTGAAGACCCCTCAGGAATCCCCCTCAATTTATGTATGTAGAGTCACATTCTGGTTAGCTAATGTTTTATAGAAATGGTCAATAGTGACCATATACTTTTTTAGACCAATCAGTGGTCTGCACTATTAATACCTTGGCAAAGTTATCCCTCCAAGAAGGGCAAATCAGTTCAGCATTAAGCTACAGTACTGGTTACCTGGATTTGAAATGATGATAAAATGTATGATCATGGATTTCTATTCATTTTGTGCCATGCAGTACTTCCATGGCTGGTGGAAAAACACCAAAATAGAGAAGCTTGGGCCCTGCAGCCCGGTGGAAAGGATATTGAAGAGCTGTGGTGGTTTTCTTGTGCTGCTCCAAACCTGCAATAATAATGGTGCTTTAGCAGGGATTTGACTTTTGGGAAATTGAAGGATTAAGACACATTAAACCCTGTTCAGCATGTTGTTTATGTTAATACTGACCTTTTGCTGATGATTACTGTGTATTAAAGGCCTATGGTGCTGTATGAAGTTCTGCAAGAACATGCTGATGCTTGTTTGAAGTCTGATACTCTTGCATAACGCTTAATAAAAGGGACTTTTGACTATATTCATGACTTACAGTATGTAACATATTCTCCTTTTGAAACATGACCTTTTGTGGCAACATAAAATTGTTTTGATGGAGGTGCTTGTAATTAGGATGTTGGATCAAAATGAAAATCTCTATTCAAGGGGATCTTTTTGATAACATTGACATATGATCCACCAGAGTGGTACTGTCCATCAGATGGTGCTGTCCCTAATGTCTACAGTCAGGATGCAGAAGATTAAAGGCAATTCCAAAGTTTTCCCTCCTGCAGTATTTCTGTAATAAATCATAATTAATACAAAGGGTACATTTAATACAAAGGGCAGTACAATAAATGTGGAAATGTTGCATCAGCAGTCAAATGGAAAACAAACAGAACAGTTGAATGTAACTGTGTAGCATGTGTATCAGAAAGGACTAATGTGTAAGCTGCAAACGTACAGTGTTGAATCAGTTTGCAGTACAGGTGTGTGTATGGGTGGAGTGGGGGTAGGCAGTCTGAGTGTTGAGGAGTCTTATGGCTTAAGGGGTCAAAGCTCTCACACGGTCTGGCCGATTGGGCTTTAGTGCTGCAATAGCATCTTCCAGATGGAGCAGTACGAAGAGAGTGTGTGATGGGTGTGAGAGTGGCACACACTGCAGGAGGCCTTTCTGATGCAGCATTTATGAAACATGTCTTGTAGTGAGAGGAGAGATGCCCCAATGATGTTTTCAGCTGTAGGTCTGAAAGAGCCTATCTGCTGAAGGCTCTTTCAGTGTGCAGCATTAGTACTAATGGAAGAACTGGTTGGGATGCTCTCTATGGTGGCCATGTCGAACACTGTGGATAGGGGCAGAGAGGTTTGTTTTGAAGATGTCAGCCAGTTGATCAGCACATTCTCTGAGCACACAATCGGGAATGTTGTCTGATCTAGATGCTTTTCGTGGGTTGACCTTATTTAAAGTTCTCCTCATGTCAGCTCTAGGCAGACAGATGACCTTATCGGTGATGGAAAGGGTGTTTTTCCTCACAGGCTCTTTGTTCAGTCTATTCAGGTGTATAGAAGTCTTACAGTTCCTCTGGGAGTGTTTGGCGCAGGCTTGTATTGAGTGACAGCCTGAAGACCCTGCCATAAACTGCTTGTGTCTTTAGTGTTGTGGACGTTTCTCTGGATCTTGTGTGCGTAATTGTGCTTTGCGAGGGAGGTTGGCCCTGGCGGAAAGCAGCTCTGTCCCCTGACCTGAAGGCAGCATCTCGCTCTCTTAGCAGTTCATGGACCTTTGTTGTAAACCAAGGCTTTTCACTGGATCATGTGGTGACACCTTTGGAGACCATAATATCTTCTCTGTATTTGCTGATGTAGCAGGTCACAGAATCAGTGTACTCTTCCAGGTTGACGTGTTCCATTCTGCGCAATCAAAACTTCTGAAATGCTGGGATGGCTCCCGTTGGCCAGATTCTGATGGTTTTCATGGCTGATTTTGCTTTGACTTTAGCTAAATTCAGTGGAAGCACTAATGACTATATATTCATCTGTCATTTCAAACATTCTGATGCTTTCTGATTAGTAAATCAAAAGTGAACCCCCTCCCCATCTTTGTCCTGTTGCTCAAACAGCCAACACAGGAAGCCTCGTGACTGCAGTGTACTGCTGCTCAGGTGGCCAGGCTATATAGGCTTGCTTATGTGGTTTCTATACCTTAAGACATACTGTTGGACACTCAACACATTGTTTGGTGCTTGAAGTAAGAAAACAAACAAATTAACATTAACAAATACATTTGAAAAACAAGATATCTCTAGACGAGATGCTTTCTAAAAGCACAACGTCAGCTCTACAAACATTTACTGTGCTTTCATTTGTTCAGATTGACAGGAGTACTACTGGAATTACAGTGAATCCCAATAGAAATCCAGCAGAAAGTACAACATTAATGGTGTGACCCACAGATAGAGCAAACTGTTGGAAAGCGCTTAGCCAGTTGAAGATTACTGTGTGTGCTTTGTAGATTTGTGGATGTAGAACTAAGTCTGGTTGAGCTTAGGCTTCAGAATGGGCATCTGCCGGGGTCTGCTGTCTGATGGCCTGATTTCGGCTGTAACGAAAGAAAAGTGTGTCCCATTGGAAGAAATGGATTTCTACATTGAAGTCCCTTTTGATCAAATGCCTCAATCAGTCCCTTGGAAATCAACGTCTTTGCTCCCAAGTGGTGCAAATATCTAAGCACTGGTCTCTTCATTGGGAGATTGATCCTTGGTGCTGCCTCAACCATCCAGGAGAACATAATTGTCTTAGCTACCCCCATAAACAGAACTAGTTGTTAGTGTTCTCCAATCATGTTGCATTAGCAAAAGTACGTAAAGTAGGTAAGAAGCATAGAAATAAATGTAAAAAAGGTAAACTACTTAGGGCCTAGAAAGTCGTGGTATAGATACTATTTCAATGCTGTTGGACATAAATGTATCGTCTTTTGCTTAGTAGATTACTAGAAGCAGCTTAAAGCCTCACATTTTTTTGCTAGAACAAATCAAGGAAGACATAAACTTTATTTACTTAATGTGCTTTTCATGACTGTTGTTAGTGATGAATGTGGTGGCTGATAAACTGGTGAGCTACGGTCTGTAACTGGTGGGCTATAGTCTGGCTATACTGTTGACCTACAGGTAGGTACAGCTTGCTTTTGATAAAGTGGACAGTGAAAGTAGATTAGGTTTGACATTATTCCTGCTATACATATTTTATCTGGATGCACAGTTTGTGTTAACCATCTTTTAGACCTTTGCCAGTGGGTAATTAATGACCCAAATATTATCTTGTCAACACCTGCCCTGTGTTTAGAAACCGACCTGTGATGAATGGGGTGGCTAATAAAAAGGTGGGCTATGATCTGTACTTGTACACCTGTATTGTGGGCCTTTAAGTAGGTGGAGCCAGAACATGGAAGCAAATAAATTGGGGTTTTAGATAAAGTGGACAGTGAAAGTGGATTAGCATTTGCCATCGACATTATAAAACTCTACATTTCTATTTTGTGTTTCTGAGCTGAAACGTTTATGACTTTAACTGTGGGCCTCTGCATGATTGCTGAATAAAATTGCACTGTCAAGAGTAAACACAATATAAAGCCATTTAATGAGCCTTTATGGAGCGGCCCCTCTGTCAGAAACAATTTTCAGTTATTAACAAATGGAAACATTCATTTAAATCGTGAAGGACTTGCACACAAACCTGAATGTGGAATGTCTAAATTCTCAGTATGAAATAAGCTTTTGTCTTCACTCTGACTGCCTCATTAGCATCCATAGTAGGCCTTGACATTGCAGAAACACTGTTTTACGTTGAATTAAACTGTAATTAGCCTTTTCCTTTCATCCAATATATTTATTTATTTTCCCCTGACTATATAGTGATGTGGCAAAAATACACTGGTGTGCAAAAATACACTGGTGTGCAAAAATACACTGGTGTGCAAAAATACACTGGTGTGCTTTAAGGTTTGTCTGGTTTATTTTGTTATTAATTCATATAATACAAAAGTCATGCAGATTTTTTCCATCACAAAAATGAATGAACATTACCATTAAAAAATTGCCGAAGATGATATTTTTTAAGAGGTTAGATGATCCACTTGCACGATAATCCACTTTCAAAAATGTATGGGACTACTAGCAATCATGCAAGATCTTGTAGACCAGCAGCGCTACCCAAGATCTGGTAGCACATCCTCCTGTGCTACTGTGAGAAGAAAGCTGAGCGATATTGGTCTGAAACAACAATTAGCTGCAGTTGTACAATTTCACAATTTATGTTCATTTGCTGAGTTTAAAGTATTTGGAAGAACATATTAAATGCTTACAATTTTTGCACAGGACCATACTATATATATTTTTTTTTCAAAAAGAAAATTAAATGTGGCAAGCATACTAACTGTGCATTAAAAATGTGTACTTCAGTGGACCAAACCTTTTACGTACATCTGTAAATAAAAGGATATTCCCCAACTTTTGCACTATAATGTATGTCTGTTTGATTCATCAAAGCACAGTTTATTTGCATATTGTGGGATTAACAAGTAATATAATACAGCCTTTCATTTAGACTGGATACAATGCCAGTGACTGCTATGTCAGGCCAGTGAGTGTCATAATCATCTCCAACCGACTTAGCTGCACATTTGAATAGAAAACTTGGCACATAACTTGGGCATTGATTCAGCTCTTGAGCTTTAAGTTCAAAAGTGACCCAGTTTTGCTTTTGGGCATTGGTAAAAGTCAGCCAACTTTAAAACCCTCTCTAAACACATCCTAGGGTTCCTCTGTGTCAGTTTATTCCAGACAAACGGCATAAAAGCCGATGACTGGAGGGCAAAGGGGGTACAGCTCTCACTCTCACTGCCTGATACATATTAATTAGCAGATTTGAATAATTTGCTGTTTGTAATTATGGGATTTCATGCAAGGCAGGGAAGGAGCTAGGAGAGTTTAGAGATCCAGAAAAGATCATGACTGAGTGTGTTTAATTTTAAATAATTTATAGCCTAATCACTTTGATTATTATGGGCAAATCTCCAAAAGCCATTTTTCTTGCTTAAACAACGGGACAATGGAATGGAGTGAAGAAGGATTTGTCATTAACAGTCAGAGATCTTGCATTCTTTTTTTGCCTGACATGTGCATTCAATGTGTCCCTGTTTCTATAATCTACTACACAATAATTTTTAGTTCACTAAGCAAAGGTAATGAAAATGTATTTCTGGGATTAGCAGCCCATACCTGGGAAAATGAATGCAATGTGCGCTTAAAACCTTTGGACCCTAGGGATGAGTATCAAGGGACGAGTATCAATCGTTTAAAAAAAAAAACTTTTTTGTGGTTGAGTTGACTTTGTAAAATACAGGGAGAGAGAGAGGATGATCAAGTCCCCTTTAAAATGTGTGTCTGAGAGAGAGTCTGTGATGTCACAGGTAAGCAGGCCAGAAAAGGACAAAAAGTGGATAAACTCAAATGCGGAGAAAAAACGAGGAGCAAAACAGAATCATAAACATACTTTAAGACACTAATGTTCAGTCAAGTCAATTATTTAAAAAAAAAGATGTATATCACTGTTTGTTGTGTTTTAGCTAAAAATAATCATGTTACATATATGGCTTTTTAAGAGAGTGGGCAGTCCCGTCTCCCTAGATGCCGCAGTGGTAAGATGCTGGCCTCTGCATGAGAACTTTGTAGGTTCAAATCCACCGTGTGACTAGATTTTTTTTTTTTAAAGCAAAATTGTTTTGCCCATAAAACCAGCGTTTAGTTGTCTCCAAACATTTTTTATAGCAACCATGCAATCGCACTTCATATTTTCTCACTGCAATGCATCTAGTTATTTTTATTCCAGCCATTTTTTTTGGAAAAAATGCGGAGCAAAACACAAAGCAGACACATAAACAGACTTCAAGATACTAACGCTCACTAACGCTCAGGCCATCTTTGCCAGGAAATGTCTTGGTAAGAACCTGCAAATTCAGGCCCCCTAGTGGCGCAGTGTTAGCACGCTGGCCCCTGAATCAGAAGTTCGAATCCTCAGTGTAAGGTTTTTTGGTTTTTTTTTAAACACAAACTATTTTTGCCCAGAAAACCAAAGTTTGAGTTTCTCCAAAAACTGCTTTTATAGCAATCATACAATCACATTTCTCATTTTCTCACAGAAATGCATATGGTTGTTGACAATTGGCTAGATGCTGGCAAAATGTCTTTTTGTTCTTTTCTGCCTATTAGAGTAAAAAGAATGACTAGGTCCTTGATTTGCCTTACTGGATGACCAGTCAATCCTGTTCAATCTACCTGCATTTACTGATGGTCGATTACAAGCACTTTCCTATTATTTTTTTCTGACAATTAGAGGTGAACACTTGGAAATACCTTGGACTTCCACCAGATGACAGATTAGAATCTTTCATCATGAAATTTAAGAATTTTCATCTCCTCATTGGGAACAAGTGTAAGCTTCTTCTAAGCTTCTTATTTCCATAAGCATGATTTCCTCTTCCTTTTTGCGCAGATTTGATCTGAGGCCTCGCGTATAGGGCGAAATTCATTCTTGTTTTCATTTGGTGCTGAGCTGTCTCAGGCTTTTGCGCTTGTTAGATATATGAGTCAATTACCTGATCTTGCTATTACTCTCTAGATAAAGCAAAGGCAGGAAGTGTGCTGGAGAGCCTAAAGGGATATAGGGAATTATATTACAGGTTTTAATAGACACAGGCTGTGGACTGACCAACATAGTCACACTCATTTTAGTTGTCACGGATCCTCAGTTCAACAGAACCAGAGATGGACCTAGCGATTTGTTGGCAGTTTGCATGATGGTTTTGAAATTCTTTTTACAGTAAGAAACATAGCCTGAAGGCTCACATAAAACCAATGAACCTCTCCAGGGTGTAAGGAATTTGTGGTGGTTAAGGGGTGTAGTACCTCCTTAACCTTGGTCAAATCACTTCAAAACACAATGTTAAATGGCTCAAAATTTGAAAAGCAACAATATGAACAAGACATACCAATTTTGAAGCAATGTTATAATTTTCTGTAAAATAGTCATAACACAATGCTGCATTCACAATGAATTATACATTGTATGGTATACATACAGCATATGGCAGTATACATTATGTCAGCAGGTGATGGTAAACCGGATTTAATAAGGTGGTGTCCTGCAACCGATCGTTCAGTCAGCAGACCATTCAGTTTTCCCAACTTTTGCCACTATACACAGCAGTGAAATATACTGGAAGTTGATTTTTTGGATGTTGAAACTTGTTGGAATTGAAGACGTACTCGTTCATGTACAACAAACCTCAAGTGACAAATATGTGAATCACTGATTCAGGGATTCAACCCGTATCATATCAGCACACTCCGAAAATATGTAAACTATTGTGCTATATCAGTTAATGGAATAATCTTTGTT
>JBBJLS010117065.1:0-18135 GCA_037577275.1 Bryconaethiops microstoma
CTTGCTCAGGAACCCAGTGGTGGTGTGCTGGAGGTAGGATTCGAACCTACGACCTCTTGGTCCAGAGGCAAGTATCCCACCACCCATGCACAGTTTTTATGACTGTGCAACATATGTTCACATTTTAAATGTAAAAACAAATCTAAATAAGAGTAAAACAACACTCTAACATAGCTTCCATAGTTTACCTTTAACTTTTGTTCCTTGTTGAAGTTATAAGTGAAACAGCAATCTGACAGATTTTCATATGTACAACGTGCCAGTGGTTCATTAGCGTGCATTGTGCCACATTAGCACAGCAGTGTAAACAGAAATAAGGGCCAGTATAGCAGCATGTACAGTATAGCAGCATGTACAGTATAGCAGTATGTACAGTATAGCAGCATGTAATGTAATAATAAATAATGTACAGTTATAAAATATGACAGATATAAAATATGACAGTGAATATGATATGACACCCTGAGGTGCTGTATCAGTCCCTTAAGGTAATGCTATGAGTGGAGGGAGGTATGTGTGATCCTCAGTGTAAGATCCTCAATTACAAAGTTGTAAAACTTCTGGTTTAATTTTGAGATCTTTTGCAAATTGGTGATGTATTTTTTTTCTGCCGCTGTTTCCTTCTTTAGCATAATTAAGGCAGCAACAAACAGTCTGAAATATACATTTATGAGTCATAAATGCGATAAAAGCATTTGAATATAAGGTCGTTCTGTTCAGCGGAACAGGAAGAGACTCTGCCAGGTCTATGCTGCATACATTGTAGGAAGTGAAAATATGAATGTGACGGCTAATTAAGTCCACTTAACACAGCTGTGAACGAGAGAGTCTTCACAGAGTGGGTTAGCTGGGGCGCTTCTTCCGCAAATGACTCATCTCCAGGAATTTACCATATACAGTGCATTAGTGCTGCAGACTGACTCATTTGCATACCTCCCCCTCGTCTGCAGAGCTGTATAAACCACACGATCTCTGTCCTGCAGCCGTGTCCTAAACTGCTGACCAAGTGTCTAATGCATGTCCTTATTCAAACACCACTGTGAGTTGTGAAAAGCATGGAGCTGACCTTTTTGCCCATCCAGAATAGAAGCTACAAATGATCTTTGCTTGGCAGAACCTCTATCCACTCTCCGGATAGCATTTACATTTCAGGCTGACCTATAAGCGGCATGCATAAATCTTCTAGGGAACAGTTCGCCTGGCACGGGCCCTGTGGGGCGTGCATGTGCATGCCTGTTTGTGTGTGTGTGTTTGTGTGTGTGTGTGTGTGTGTGTGTGTGTTTGTGTGTGTGTGTTGGGGGGGGTTGATGTGACTATAAGTTTGCTCAGGTGGTTTGGTGTACAGTATTTCCATGGTTGCCTTGATTGCATTCACCTAATTGCAGCGCACTGACCGGTTCAGGCAAGCTTGAAATCTCAATGCCAAAGCGAGGCATGTATACAAGAAGATACAAATCAGCTGCACAATAATAAAGAAGGAGAAACCTTATCTAGGAATGTGTGTGTATGTGTGTCGACATGTGTGTCAAGCTTGATCCAACAGCCATTAGTGGCCGAGAGTCCAAAAGATTATAATTGGCCTCATTCTTCTCGGATAGGACGCATGTCCTAGCATTCAGCCTCTCATATTTGGCAGTATATGATATGATTCTGGGATGTCCTGGATAAATAAAAGGGCAACAGTGTTTTGTTGTTTGCCAAATTTACTTTACTGTTTCTCATTCTATTTATCAGTCATTGCTGTTTATTAATGGTATCAAGGTATTTAAAACCTGGTTAATAACCATGATTAAAAATAGATATAATTCATAATTACAGTACAGGAGTAGTTTTATTGCAAAGTGGTAACAGTGCATTACATTAAGGTTGAGCCTAAATCTGACCTGAGATTTTGATCCAAAAATCATCCAGTTAACATCAATAGTCAAATACTGATCAGAGTCCAAAAAAAGGGTTGCAGGCCTAAATTGAGATATCTATCAAAATTACATTTAAATTCTGCAACAAAGCAAACAGCGTCACGGATGTCTTTAATTATATTACATATTATTGAACATTTAATAACAAAACTATTTCCATCCAAATATGAGATTCCTTTTTGCTCTATTTCCTGTACACGGGCCTCACGGAGTTATGAAAGCATCCCTCAATTAATATTGTAATGGTGATCAACCCTTTAAGGCCAATGTAAAACCATGTCTGCTGTTTGATTGGCTCTTGATTTCTCAGTGCTCTTGCATTAATTGTATAAATAAAGAATTTTGTAACACAGGTGAACACATTCATTTTTATGTAGTTTGACTCACAAACAAGACACATCAGTTTTGTTTGATTAGATTAAACAGATCTGCAATAGGTTTTGACCCATCCTGTAATAGATATGAATAACACCCCCTTCCTCCCCCGGCAGACAAAAATCGCAGTGCAGCCAATAATTCATGAAGTGTCATGAATCTTTTATACACTGATAGATGTGTGTCATGTGTGCAGAGAATCTTCTCCTAAAAGTCAGCATTACCTCTTTCAAGAAAAAACAGCTTCTTTTAGCTGAGGATTTCTGCTGGCTAACATTAGCTTGGGCTATCGATTGACCGGATGTTAAAAGAGCATGGACTTGAGGAGCTCAGGGTCAGGTTTTAGAGGGGGTGTGTTTTTTTTTAGGTCACTTCCTAGGTTTGAATTCGGCTTACAAAATCTGGCCTTACAGAAAAGCTTGCCTCTGCATGCTGATAGGTTTTGATTGCGGCTAATGTGGACACGCACATGACATATCTGCTCTGGGTTTTAAATGGCCATCTCCAGATTCTCAGAATTTATCACTTGTGAGATGATTGTTCAAGTTGTAATTAACATGACTAAGCAGTTGTTAATTGGGCATTGCAAGCAGGTCAAATGTTGACTGATGAAAAGTTCTGTCCAGTTTCTCAGTGATGGCCAAAGGAGTTTAAAAATCCAATGTTCCGATGCTGCCCTGGAATTACGATGCACCTTGAATATCCAGAAAAGTTTATGAGGGTGAAAAACAGATAACTGATAACACTTTCTGGGGAGGCAGCCAAGTTCTAAATGGAAGTCGCTTGTCAGGGTTCACCCATGAAATATTGACAAAGTAAAAGACTGAGACTCCCGTTTGACAAAGTGAAAAGAAATTGTTGATCCTCCTTTCAGACAATATGACTTATCAGTTCAGACCCACAGACAGGCTATCAATCTTTCATCAATGGAACACTTGTCAATAGCTTTCTTTGCCACAGAGGCTTTGTTTGCACACTCTTTAACTTCTCAGTTTCTTTGGCCCCCCAGGGTGGTACAAAGCAGCTCGAAGTGTTCAGGTGTTTCGTTTTTGGTCGTTTTTCCCCCCATTTATCCTCGTTGTATTTGCAGGTATTTTAAATGTACAGACAGCACAGTAGCTCAAAGAACGAAGGATCAAAGCACAATTTTGCAAACCTCAACCACCAACAAAAGATGAAATGCACAGGTTCAGTATTACTCAGCATTATATTGACATTGATTGGAAAAAAAGTATTTGGCTGTATTTTTTTCCTCCTGTTGTTTTTGGCTACTTCTATATATATCCTCATCCCAGTTTCACACATAAAGTCTTGACTTCATAAAGTCTTGACCTGTAATTAGGAACAAAAAAGTGTGCATTCATAAGCATAAACACCACTCTTAAAAAAAAAAAAAACTAAACTGACAGTGTAGAAAGTATTCAGAAGCTGTTTTTTCTATTTTTTGCTTGAGATAAAGCAATCGGGCGTGACGCACCTGTCCTGGCATGATTAGGGTGCGATTCCTTTCTGATTGTGTTTTATTGAACCAACTGTAGCGTCATGGAGTTCTTTGCTAGAGCTCTGTATCTTTTCTTCCTCCTGAGTGTCATATAATAAAGCTGTCTTGAGAAAATAAGGAAGCTTCTTCACCTTCATCAGCATTAATACTGTCCCAATAAATGGCAACATCTTTTGTACTGACACCGTACTGATTCTGTTTTATTTTTGCAGCATTCATATGTAAACTTGGTTTGTTTTTAATGCATAACATCCATTCATTTTTTGGACCTCATATCCTTAACCAGGGCTGTGGGTGGGTACTGGATCCCAGCCCTCAGAAACATCCTGGAGAGGTGTGTAGTCTATCACAGGCCAGACACACAGACACAGACATTTATTCGTACACCACCAGCTAGGGTCAGTTCAGCATCTCCAGTTCTGGTATGCGTGTCTCTGGACAGTGGGACGAAACCGGAGCTTCTGGTGGAAATCCATGCAGACACGGGAAGAACATACAAACACCATGCAGAAACGACCCCGCAAGGAATCAAACCCAGGACCTTCTTGCTCTGAGGAAACAGCATCACTCACTGTGCTAGCCCACCACCCACTGTGTGGATATACACTACCAGTCAAAAGTTTGGACACACCTTCTCATTCAATGATTTCCTTTGTTTTTATTATTGGCTTCATTGTAGATTAATATTGAAAATATCACTTATTGCTCTGATGACACCTTTGCACACTCTTGGCATTTTTTCAAACAGATTCATGAGGGATCGACCTGGAATGGTATTTAATTAACAGGTGTTTCTTCGTCAAGAGTTCATTAGTGGAATTTCCTGCCTTCTTAATGTGTGTGGGATCATCAGTTGTAATGCTCGGGTTGGTACACAGTTAGTGATCCTATTCGACTACAAGAACCACTTAACTAAGGAAAAAAACAACAGTCCATCATTACCTTATTACAAAACATATTCTGGTTTGTTTAACTCTATTTTTTGTTTACTGCATAATTTCATGTGTTCCTTCATCATTTTGTTTGTTTTCAATATTAATCTACAATGTAGAAAATATATATTTTTTTAAAAATTAAATGAGAAGGTGTGTCCAAACCTTTGACTCGTAGTGTATATAGTGCCTAAATGCCCATCCTCTATCAGTTCTTAAGAATGTCCTTGTTTATGCATACAAATGCTTATGCAAATGTACATAAACACTGAAAGTGTTTAAAAGAACAAAAATAAAAGTGCCTGAATGCTTATTTCCCCTCACTGTATGTCACAGTATTCAAAACAAGGTAAACATGAAAAAAACTGAAGCCATTGCAGTTGTTAAGTTTTGAAAGCCCTGACTCAGTGTTGTATAAAATCTGTTATCTCATAACACTGAAATCTGGAGAAAGAGATCCTAAAAACTTTTTATTACACACTCATTAGACTCATAAGCCATTGCCAATTAGGTTTGATAGCATCAGAGATGCCTCTCGCAAATCTTGCCTGGCATTAAAGTAAGACCTCGGGGGAGCCTTTTCTCTTAACAGCATTTAAAATGTAGATTGCGGATCCTTCTTGTGTTAATGAAGCTTGTGGGGGTCAGTTTTACAGCCAAAATGGACAGTGAAGATGAGAGGGGTGTAATAAACGGGGATCACTAATCATAAAAAATTCCAACTCATGGAAAGTGGACGGTTGGCCCAAACTCTGGGGAGATTAAGCAAGATTAAAACTGCTTAATACCTGGCAGCACTTTATTGGGCAGCTCTCCATGCAACAGTGACACTGGAAGGTGACTTTCACGTAAAAGGAGTCATGTTGTTTGGATTCTCCATCACCTGGAAGACATTTCCACCCAGAGGTGAACCATCATGGAGCCTGATATGAAAGTAGAGAGGTCAGTCTGAGCTGAAAACACTAAGAAGAACCACAGCATCCACTGAACAGTGCTAGCTAATTAGGAACATCTACCTTAACATTTAAACGCATGGAATCACTGTTTTTTTTCATGAGTAAAGAGCCACTTTAGACTCTTATACACAGACCATGAAAAATTTTAAGGTAGATGTACTTAATTAGCTAGTGCAGTTCAGTGAGGATACAATATATATGTATATAACTTTTCATTCCATGACTTTTTGAACTTTTTGAGCAATATAATTTATGATACAGCCACAGTGCAGATGTAGACAGTAGTACATATTTCTTTAATGATGGTCCTCTGGTGATCCCTTTAAATGAATGGATGAGGCGAGGGACTAATATTTTGGAGGCTACATTCTGTAACTGCAAACCTACAAAGTGCACCTATACCCTCTATGGTAGGAGTTTCTCCTAAAGTGGTAAATGCGTGTATGTACTGTTTAGATCTGCATAATCACTATCAAGCAGCGAGATATTGAGAAATAATATAATATACTCTACATGGGAAAGTCATCAGCTGCTAAACACTGGAGAATGTTTTAGCATAATCATGCATGCATAATGAAAAGAAGCAGCCTTGTCGTATTTTTTTCCAATGACATCCTTTCAGTTTGTCAAATTACAAGCTATTTGGGAGAGATAAAATACACTTTGGCGCTGTGGCTGCAGAGTATACATCCTCCGCAAAGTGATTTCCTGGGGGCAAAAATCAATAGTGTTGCTGTTATGTTTCTGCCAAGGTTATAGACAGAACGCACATGGCTAGATCAGGTCTGAAATCAATCTTATCCAGCCTGTCTCGTCTGTGGTGAAGGAGAACAGAGCTTGATGTCTTCTGTTCATTTTCAAAAAGAGTAAAGCTCACCACCTCCTGTCACTGGCTATAACGGGTAAGGCCTAAATCTTTCTTCAGCTGTGGGAGTAGATTTGCCAGGATAGACGTATGAAGCCTTTTGAACCAAGTTTCAGGAGCAAAAAGAGTATGTAGCCAGTTTTGCATAGATTTGTATCAGCCTTTTAAGGCAGCCTTTATAGCAGCAGAGTCTCAAATGTGTGTTGCTGGCAGACAACAATGGGAGGAGACACTGGGGGTAGATAGAGACACGAACATGAACACATGCTGACGGAATATTTACCAGCAGGATAACACTGCTCCAACTGTCAGGGCCAGGTGTACGTACATAAGAAGGCTTGTCTCAAAACGCTCACTGACGCAGCTGCAATATGTACTCATAATCCATTGTTTTACACACTCAACCCTTTTAGGAGAGCAGGATTACGCCCATGTAGTTTTGGAGCGACAGCTTCATTTATTATCATATTTTAGTCACACCAAGGCACGTTTTGTGCTGCACCTTCTCACGTGCGTACATCTGGTCCTCTGTGCCCACAAGACAAAAGCTGAATGTTTCTGAGAGCTCTGAAAAGTTCTGTTATAACCTTGATGGGCTTTCTAGACAGAAGTCTAGTGCATGCGTTGTTGAAGTGCATTTTGAACTGCAGTTAAAGAGGGTCATGCATGATTTCCAGGAATATCTGTAAAGAATAAATCTATTTCAGTGTCAGCTATGACTGAAGCAAACAATCTGAAACAGACTGTGTCTTTCTTTTAGCAAGAACGTATTCTTTAAAATGGATGTCTTGAATTGTGAACTGTGTTCTTTAAGGGGGAAAAAGTATCAGAAAAGATCACCATATTTGAAATTTCTTTATTTTGTTAAATTTGTTAAATGCAACACAGGTATTGGCTTCATGATTTTATGTCTGAAACCTTTAAAACCACACTGCAAAATAAATGCTTTTCTTCAAATTGCATCCGGCACAACCAACGAAAAAGGACTCCGTTCTGACATGTAAGAGTAAACAGGATGTTGGATCATAAATGATAAACAAAATCGGTAAACAAATAAATTAGTAAACAATACTCCAAGTGAACACCATGATGCAAGCCTGAAGGTCAGTAACTCTTTTACCAGTACTGAAAAAAGTGTTTTGAATCATGATTAGGCTGGTTCCATTCGCTAAGTCAGGTGGCATGACCCCAGAAAAACCATGAAAAAGTTTCTTTAGCTCAGGGAGAAAGGTTGTAAAGCCTTGAGCTCTGAGCGTGCAGAGTTTTCGCAGGATTATTGTTGGTTACCAGGTGTCTAGTGTCAATGCCTGTTCTGGATAGATTTTGAATAAATTAAATTAATTCCCATTTTCTGAACAAGTTTACTTTTTTTGTTGACTGTTGTGACCATTTCAAATCTTTTTATTTTGTCAACCAGACACGGAGTGTTTATTTACTTTGGAATGATCGTCCCTCAAAAAGAAATGTTACTAGATACATTTTTTTTTTTTTTTAATGTCAGTAGGACATAAAAACGAGCTAAATATTTGTTGAGACCAATGACCAAGCCAAAGTTAAAATAACAATGAGCCCAAGACAAGTTTGAGACCATAGAAAAAGTTGCCCAAGCCCAAACATTAGTCCAGGACAAGATTCAGGTCCTACAGGCCTGCAGTGTGGCAGTATGAATTAGTCCGGATTCAGTATTAATAGCTGTGACCTTGGTATTCGGATTCTGAGCTTCCCATTTCAGGCTCCGGTGTCCTGAAATTCAGTCTAAATGTATCTGAGAGGCCACACTTATAAGAAGAGTACCAAAGGCTCTTGAAGTGACCTTTGCCGGAAACGCGAATAGGCTTTTAGCATAGGACCAGAAGTACTAAACAGCGCCCTGATGACTCCAATTAAGCCTGTTGGACGTGACAAAGATGAATGGTTGTTTTGGCGGGCGGTCATAATTGCGTGGATACGACCCATTACCTGCCCTTCCCAGGTGTAATTATTAAGCCAATGGTCCTGAACAAATGAGTGGAACACAGGGCCAAAGGCACAGAAGAGCACAACCCATTCTCACCCTCTACTCAGAACGAGTGTTTCTCTGTTCTGCACCTCCAACTGTGAACCATCAGTCTCCAGAATCTGGATGTCCCATGGCTGACCCAGCTGGATGCTGGGCTGTTCAAAATGTTCAGAAACTTCATAATGAGGGACCTTACGGACTTTAATAACAGTTAGATGTGAAATGTGACTTAACCCCTTGCTTATTAACCCCCTGGCTTATTATTCAGCTATCATTACCTGAAAACGTAACACTAACTACACTAACTACTACTAATGATGAGCAAGGAGCCAGCATTTCAGATCCAGTTTAGGTCTAAACCTAGACTAAATGGGATTTTAGTGATGAACACCACTGATATTGCAATTTAAGTAGTACATAGTAAGTAATTAGTATAGTAAGTATTAGTATTAGTATA
Source organism: Bryconaethiops microstoma (assembly GCA_037577275.1). Taxonomy (NCBI): domain Eukaryota; kingdom Metazoa; phylum Chordata; class Actinopteri; order Characiformes; family Alestidae; genus Bryconaethiops; species Bryconaethiops microstoma. The sequence goes on from JBBJLS010117065.1 coordinate 9,005, forward strand.
TATTAGTATGGATGAGAGTACTTAGCATTGCTCGGTATGTTAAAATATGTCTAATAATAAATAATAATCTTAGCAAATACAGAAACCTGGATAACATTTAGCTCACCTTAGAGCAAACCACTACTTGTTGCATGGATATTTTGTTGACTTTTCAACCTTTCTGCATAATGTAGTTTATAGAGAAACTTGTCGAGGCAGAATTGCTCATAACAGTGGTGAATGGAACCAGATGTCTAAGGAATCTTAAAGCTTCCTCATGGAAAGTTACTACATGAAATATTTAAACATTGAGGGAATCTCCCTATTAACAGTTTTGAAAATGAAAGAGCTTACATAGCACCACCCTCCAGATCAGGGGTGTCAGGCTTCGGTCCTGGAGGGCTGATGCCCAGCACAGTTTGATGGTTCTCCTCCTCAAAGACATTTCACTAAATCTGACAATTAACTGGTGAGGTGAACCAGGTATTTCTGAACCGGGAAATCACCAAACCATGCTGGACCACGGCCCTCCAGGACTGGAGTTTGACACCCCTGCTCAAGATGATCAGGATAATCATTATCAGTCATTATCAGTCATTATCAGTCATGTAGATTAACTGTTTATTGATAAAAAAAATATATAGAAAAAATCAAAGGTAAGATGATGAGTAATTCCAAACAGCCTCTATTGTTTTTTATTTTACCTCACAACACCTCGGCACGCTATTCATAGCAAAGAACAATGTGTATCCCCTCCAGAGTTAATGCACTGTCCTTGTTTTGACACTTTGATTGTTTTGGGGGGCTGAATCTCTGAAAACACTGTAGGATATTGTGAATGCATGCTTGCCTGGGCCGTTACAGTACGCTGGGCCTGTCTCTGAGCTTTTTGAATGGTGGAGTGGCTGCAAATGCAACTGGGGAAATCCAGAGCGGCGCGGCCTCTTAATGGATGCTGGAGTCGAGAAAAGCATTTACCTCGCTGCAGCATATGCCTCTATACTACACTTCTAAAAGGTGCCCAATATCATTTATCTGCTAATGCTGTGTCAGATTTGGGGCGCATCCCAGCATATCAGAACGCATTAACCTAAGCAGAATTCTCCAAGACAGAGAGCAATGTCCTTTATTTGTGTTATACAATGCAATTTTCCCTCTGCTGTGTTTGGCCCTAGCTGTGGAAGTGGATTTTAAACCCCTTTAATCATTTTACCGTGCTGCCTCAGGTAGAAAAGGAGCTGGGTAACAAGCGTTACTTCAAGTAATGCAATAAATTATAAGCAACCCCCTACAGAAAATGTACAGGAAATATATAAAACACAGCAATCCAATGTGATATGAAAGGAGGCTGGTTTTCAGATAGCAAATTATGGTCCCATTAAATGCTGGAAAAAAAAGAAAATTGTAGGTTGTGGGGGCAGACTGGAAAAAAAGGTATATATGTGCATACACAGGAACAAACTGGCTAAAACACACAGTCTGTCAGGACCAACACCTTGACTATCTAAATTTGTAGCCATTTCGTGCCTTCAGCAGCCACTCCAGTCTGACCGGGCACAAATCCTCAGAGAGGTCATCAAGATACACCAAGTCCTGTCGCCTGTTTGCAGCATGTTGTCTTCTCCATTTGACAGCTGTGACAGTCTTATTTTCTTCTTTCGAGGTGTTGAGAAAGCAGCATAATTGCTGTCTCCCACATTACCTCCCCTCTCTGTTGTTTGACTGTTCACTTTTTCCCCAGTCAGCATGGAATTTTGTTGGCCATTTTTGAACTAATGAACTGTATACAGACATGTGCAAACATTAGTGCATGCTCGGGTAAAGAATTTGTTTTGTTGTTCTATGTGATAAAAGAACACGTCCTCTACTAAGACTGCATGGCAGTACATTTGAATACAGTATTACTGTTTGTTTGCTTAATTTCACATATCCGGGGTAGCTGGTGGCCTAGTGGTTAGGGAGTTGACCCTGTGATCAGAAGGTTATGGGTTCATATCCTGGGATTATTAGTGGCACCACTGAGGTTCCCTTGAGTGAGGTACCGTCCCCACACACTGCTCCCTGGGCGCTGTGCTCCTGGCTGCCCACTGCTTCACTTGATGAATGGGTTAAATGCAGAAAATAATTGTGTGCTGTGGTGTGTTCACATATGACAAATGGTCGTTTTACTTACTAAATGAAGTGTTTGCTTGTGCAAACATGCATATAAACATGATAGCACATTTAATGTCGGGTTTTACAATTCTGCATTAGCGTGCAGTTCTCACCTGTAAAGTTCTGGACATCTAGTTTTCAGAACATTTTTGGTATTAAATATCTCACTGCTGAGCACCGCAAAACAAAGAAGTTATTGACTAATTTTGTTAGACTTCAGGTACTGTAATTTTGGTGTTATTGCATCATGTCATTTTTATATTTCTAATATTTGTTTTTGTTGCTGCTTTATCTTTGCAAAGTTCTTAAATGCAATACAAACAATGAAAATTACCATGTAAAAGATATTGCACATTTTATCTTTTAATAGTTTTTTCTAATATGTTAACTTAGCAAATCAACAGAAAAGATTCATTAAAACATGCAGAAAAATGTTTTAGATTACTTCATGTAGAAGATGTGTGCTTATTTTCACAAAGAAAATCAACCATTTTTGCATACGAATTTAAATTTTGAATGGACATTGAATGAACATGGAGTGGACCAAGGCCATTAGACTAAATAATCGATCATTTCCAACCCAAAATAGAAGCTGATCATAATGCAATTCCAAAAACAAGCTATATCAGTAGACATCTCTGAGTCAGGTGACAATACCATAAAATCAATTGTGTTTCTGTACCTCCTCCTACAGTCTACATCAAGTCTAGAGAGGGTTGTAAGGCACAGCGGTTTGCTTCACTTGATTTAATTTATCCCCTATTCCCCTCCTCTCATCATTTCTCTTCATGATTCTGACTTCATTAATTAAATGCCTCACATTTATAACCCAATCTAAATCATTAGTAAATGTGGATACCCTTCAGAGGAGGGCCTTATCAGGAGGCACATATCAGGAGCCACAACTCTGTGTCCAAGGCAAAAGCTCATTAGTTGAAAAAGGCATTTGGGACCGTCAATATTTCCATCAGCTAATGCCGGTGTTCACTAAGGTAAGAGCATAGACAGATTATCAATTCACACATTGGCCCTTTAAGATGATGCCAGTTCTGCTTCTTATATGGAGGGGGCTTTGGGCTTTGGTACATTTCAGTACTTACCATAATCTTGTGATACGGCATCAATTCTCAGTCAACAACCCAGTATGATGGGAGCAGGACAACACACGAATAGAAAATTATTTTTTTAGAAAAATCCCACACGCGGCCCCTTAAAGTCAGGCGAGAACACACCACAGCACAGCACACAGTGTTCTTTGCATTTAACCAATTCTTTCTCTGCATGTAACCAATTCTCCAAGTAAAGAAGGGGGTTGCCGCCAATGAGGGGTGCCTGGGCAGCAGTGTGTAGGAACAGTGCCTTGCTCAAGGGCACCTCAGTGATGAGGCAATGCTGGGATTCAAACCCACAACCTTCTGATTGCAGGGGCAATGCCTCAACCACTAGGCCACCAGCTGCCCAGCTGCAAATGAACGAATTCCTGAAATCAAATGACAATCACTTAATAATGAGAACATATAAATATAAGAACTCCATGGCCAGATAACCGCTGCTGTGGAAAACACTCTTAAGAAAAGCAAATACATCACTAAAGCCAACTAAAGACAAGTTGGACATCTAGCTGTCATTCACTCCTGGTTAACGCTGATGGAAACAGATGGAAACGGCATGATAAGTTTTAGAAATGTTGTGTTCTCTATAGCCATATGTACACATAAATGTTCTATGGTTTAATTCATGTTTTTTGTTTATTAGGAAGAAATAGTCTTTGGAGAAATTACTTCACAATAAAATTAAATACGGCAAATGATCTCCTATAATTTCATCAGAATGCTTTATTTGTGAATTAGCTATGCCAGACACTGGATGTCAATTAGCCATAACTAGACTGTGTGGGCATTAGTGAGCTACTATATTTAAGTTGCAGGTAGGAGCCGAACAAATGGTGCAGATGTTCTGCAAGAGTGGAAAATAGGATGGAATCTTGCAGGAGCAGGTGGGAGCCGGACCATCCTACATGGTAGAAAACTTTTGGATAAGACTTCAACTTTGAATGGATATTGAGTTAAGGTGGAGAAAATCAAGGCCATCTTAAAGATCAATCATTTCCAAGCCAAAATAGTAGTAATGCATTTCCAAAAACAAAGCACATCAGTAGATAATACCAAGTTATAGGACAATATCATATCACAAAGTCATTTTAATGCGTTTCTGTACTTATTCCCCCCTCACTCCAAAAGAAAGTCAACATCAAGTGTGGTTTCAAATTTTTCGGCAAACCATTCCTTCAAAGTCTGTTGTTCTAGTGTGTTTTGGTTCTTTTTTTTTTGTTTCGGTTCTTTCAGTTCAAGGTTGTTCACGCTAGATTTCTTTCCAAGTCTGACCTTTTCAGACTTGATTGTTCTGATTTCAAGTTAAAGTGGCCAAAGATGATTTGTATGATCAGACTACAGTGACATACTCAGTCTGGCTGCCAGTGAAAGTTCACACATGAGTATGCTGACTCAAGAGGGTCCAAAGTTATTGCATTTATGAGCTTAGATCTTGTTGAAAGCCAATGTGAAATTACAGCACACTCACTGAAAATATGTTGATGAATGTCTGTTACAAGCTTTACCTCTCTATATTTCAGCATTAATATTTAATGCGGCACAGATTTTCTCTTTACTTATTCTGATGTTAAGAATCGCTTCACTCGAATGGCAGAAAAGTTTCAGCATCTGATTTGAAACCACATACAAATATGGCTTGATACCGATTGGGATAAAGTCCAATTTCATGTGGCTTTTTGATTATACCACATTAATTCTAAAGTGCCCAAATCAGATGAGCTGAACAATCAGATTCGAGCTGCCTGTCTGAGCAAGGCCAGGTCCTCTTCAACAGACACAATTAGCCTCGTTGCTCATTTACCTCATTACTGGCTCCTGAGTTGTTTGATTATTCAGCCTCTTGACCTTGCTTGTTGCTAGACATTGACAGAAACTGTTCCCTTGTTAGATTATGTTTTGTGCATAATCTCTTTACCTGAGGTTGCTTTGGCCACTTTTTTGGTTGTTGTTGTTAGGTTGTGTGTTTTGGTGAGTTAGGGAGCTTGGGTGAGCTGTGAATCTCTTGTTTGTTTCTTGGTTTGGTTTGCGAAGGTACAGTACTGTGCAAAAGTCTCCTGTGCAAACTGCTTAAAGCCATTTATCTGAGCAGTAATGGACATTCTGGCAGCAAATACACAAGTTAACATTAGAATGAATCAGAATCAGAATATTTTATTGATCCTGGAGGAAATCAATAAAAAATGCTGAATGCTAAGAATCAAGAAAGCATTAAATAATAAAGACCTGTTTTGTTTGTAAAATGTACTTGACGTTTTGTGATCTGGTTTGAAGAACACAGGTTCGGTTCCAGATTTCACATTGATGCCTCCAGTCTTTGCATGGATTTGTGAAACTCCATCAGCACCTCCTGATTTGATCTAATGAAGTATTGATTGAGCTGAATCAGGAATTTGAGGCATTTGATTAGAACTACGATGTAATACACTCATATATAGCCCCCAAGCTCTGGAATGCTATTTCGAATAAAATTCGTGGCTCAGACACAGTCTCGGTTCTTAAGTCCAGGTTAAAAACCTACTTGTTTAGTCAGGCTTTTTGTAACTAATTTTTCCTGTTAGATGAAAGGGGTAGAGCCAGGAGGCGGTGGGCACAAAGAATTCAAGTAAACTGGGACACTGGTGTTGTCGCCCCACCACTCCTCACGTTCACTCAGGTTTGTGACGGTGGAGTGGAGGTGCGTCGGTGTCTCAGGGCGATCTCATACCCATCTTAACTTCTCCCAGACATAAATAATCCTCTGCAAATTTAAACAGAACTAACTCTGTCCTCTGTTTTCTCTGAGGGGAACTGCTGCACATTTGGCGGACTGATCACCGTGAGAAATTGGCCTAGACTGGTTTCGGATACACTCGGGCCCATTCCCAAGCTGCCTAAAGCTCAGGTGGAGATTGTTGCTCCTGATCCTCATGTTTATGGACTACAGACTCTCAGTTCCTCTTCCAACAATATTCACCTCTATGGATACTTAGTGAGACCAACTCTGTTAGCCGTAGATGGCCTATCTGTCTATAATCTTGTTCTTGAAGGTCTTCTCTTGTTATTTATCCCCATAGAGATTCTCGTTCATTTCTCTCTGAGTCGACCTGAGGAGGACGGGTTCTCCTTTTGAGTCTTGGTTCCTCCCGAGGTTTCTTCCTCCAACAGAGGGAGTTTTTCATCGCCTCTGTCACCTTTGGCTTACTCACCAGGGCCTCGGACCTGAACTCTGTAAAGCCGCTTTGTGACAACTTGGTTGTAAAAAGCACTATATAAATAAAATTGAATTGAATTGAATATCAAGAGCAACTTGTTCTAAATTCAGTGTTTCTATGATGTCACAAAAATCAGCACATATAAATACACACACACACACACACACACACACACACACACACATCTGACCCCCTTGGAGATGGTTGCCACCATTTCCATTCTTCCGAAGACTAGTAATAAATTGGTTGGTAGGAGGGGAATAAAAACATGGAAATTCACCACAAACTTCCAAAACATAATTTATTCATGATTTCTTTGGCAAGCAGGTTTTGCTGTAATGCAGCTTGTGGCCATGAAAACATCTGCGCACTATGGAGTTCTGTTTTCTCTGTAAGATTGTTATCTTGGCACACCATGGTGATGATGATGATACAATGCTTTCCAATGACACATGCACAGACACGGACACACAAAGAGAGAAAATGCCAAGCAGGATATGACAGAACTGCTCCACATGCTTTGACCCCACCCGCCCCTCCGTCCTCGTTAATCATCTTATCAGGACATTGTGAGGGTCTTCATTTAGTCCTCACTCCCTTCAATTAGCCGCACTTAGTTGCATCTAGAATAGGGATATTTTTGGCCTCTTTGACGCAATGCGGCAGAAACACAGTAATTAAGGCACCAAAATCACAGGGAATGGTGGCATTTGGCTGACACTGTGGAAAACATGCCCCCCACCAGCACTATCACGTCTTTGTCCTATCTGACAATGCACGTTCCATCTGGTGATAAGCTTTGACCCAAGCTATCATCCAACAGATGTAAATTTACATGGACTTCTTCTTCTGACTTAGGTACCAATGACTGGGCAACTAGGTTGGCATGAACAGGATCCGGTTAAAGTAGATGGCTGAACCTGGCCGATTCCTTGCTCTGCTGCTGGCACCATGTGGTGCACAATTAGACTTAAAGGTCTCTCTTCTTCCGCTTGTTCCTCCTCCTCTTCCTCCCCAAGCCAGCCTTTCATCAGAGACACATCTGCACATCCTTGTGGCATCCACCCACCAGCCTTCCATCCGGCTGCCCACTTCTTCCAGTATGGCCTTTCAAATCCAGCCTTGCTCTGACAGGATGAATGGGGGGGCGCAGAGAGGGGTGAATGAGGTGGGCTGCATCCAGGGTGCAACCGCAAGGCCAGGCTGTGTCAATGTTAGTTGATCTCCATAGCGCTTCTGCATCTCCCCCAGGAGCTGCCCTGTATATGCTGCTAAAGACAGTTTCCAAAAAGGGGTTGAAAACAATCAGGCTGCTTTTATTGGCTTGCTGTCCCCCAGGGGGGAGGTGAAAAATGGTCAGACAGCAGTGACACATTCACTTCTTACCTGTCCTGATCACAAGCAGCATCTTCCAGGCCATTCATAACAGTTCTACTAGACCATTTTATGTTTGTGAAATTGGTGCACATTCTGATTTAGATCACATGTTTGGATCATTTGAAGTAACTCCATAAACCTCCAGTGAGAAAAGAGATACGTGTATGAAATGTGTTGCGTTAACACAGCTAAAACCAAACATGACATGATCATTTGTGCTGATGATACATACTTATTGTGAAACGAAACTTTGTATATTTATTTTTGTCTTTTTTTTTCATTTTATAATTTTAAAAAATACTAGTTACTGTTCATGAGGTGTAAAAATTCTGTGGTGACCAGACTGACATTTCTCCTTTACATTTATAATGATTTTGTTCCAACAGTGAAAACTGTATCATTATTATTTTCTAATTATAAACGCGATTGCTGCAAATAAATGAAACACATTACAGTTTTACAGTGTGTTTGTGACTCCTCACTCTATTAAATAATTCTCATAAACTAACTCATGGGGCAGCTGGTGGCCTAGTGATTAGGGTGTTGCCCCTGCAATCAGAAGGTTGTGTGTTTGATTCCAAACTCTGCAAGTGTCATCACTGAGGTTCCCTTGAGCAGGGTACCATCCCCACATACTCCTTCCTGTGGCCCCTTATTGGTGGCAGCCCAGTGCTTCACTTGGTGAATGGGTTAAAAGCAAAAAAAGAATTTCACATTGTTCATACTGTGTGCTGTGGTGTGTTCATGCATGACTATAGGGGGCCACTTTACTTTATATCTTATTTATAACTAGTACAAATTTATTCAGTTATACATAACTAATATAACAATATGCAGGTATACTCTATACACAGGTACATACTACACAGATTACATCGACATTACTAACATTATAGTTTTTCAAATAAAAATAATAAAGCCATAATATTTTGATTTAAAAATAATGTCCCGGTCAGTGGCCGCTAGAGGCTGCCATGTGAGATTTGTATTTTGACATGGGTGTGGGTGTTCCCTGGCCAGCTTATCAGTAAGGGTTCACAGCTGGCCAGGGATTTAGTAATAAGTGGGGTTTAGTTTTCATTGGTTCCTGTCTGTGTCTGAGTTTGTATTAGATACCCCTTTTCCACTGCTCTGGTTCCCGTGCCGGTTCCCAATTTTGGAACCAGTGCCGTGCTTTTCCCACAGAATAATAATAGGTGCCGGTGCCCTAAAACAAGCACAAAACAAGAACCCGTGACGTAACGAGCGGTGGGCGGCGCGATAGGCGGCTTTAAAGGAGAAAATGGCAGAAAACCAAAGTCCGGTAACGTGGAGCGCG
>JBBJLS010117085.1:0-18135 GCA_037577275.1 Bryconaethiops microstoma
AGGCCTCTCTCATCTTTTTAAGTGGGAGAACTTGCACAATTGGTGGCTGACTAAATACTTTTTTGCCCCACTGTAAAAACAATTCTCAAAAATAAAAATGATTTTTTTGGCATTTACTGTCAGTGTTATTCTTCCACCTATAATTTCTAATTACTAAAGATCCTCCAATACAAATCAGATATTCAAACATTATATGACAATGACAAAATGCACATTATATGACAAATCCACCAAATATAATTTTAAACACAAGACAATATATGTTTTAATGCAACCCAGCAACGTTACGACATGGCCATTTAACGAAGGCATGCAACAAGAACCATCCAAGGTGTCGGTGCTGAATTGCTTGGTTGAAAAACTTAAATTCCCCCAAAATCCAATAACTGGCTAACAATTGCAGTAAACATATAAGGTGCTGCTTTTCAAATGCATGCCAAAAAACAAATACTAAGATTACAAAATAATGAGGTTACAAGCATTGTCTGTGAACAAGACCAAGATATTTTCAGCAACCTGCCTACATCTGTTCCACTTAGTCTACAGTCCAGTAAAGATGGTTGTAATGCAGCAAGAGCACCTGTTCAAAGTGTTTGTCTGTCATACGGTTACGGTGTGGGGTGAAAACAAGTCCTCCGTGGCTAAAGAGACGTTCGACAGGAGCACTTGATGGCAGATTTATATTGTATTTCAAGAAGAGGTCTCTGATCACTGGATATACCTTCAATGAGGCCAATGTCTTCTCTAAATCTTGAAGATACCTCTGTACCTCATCCTCCACTGTAGAACTGGTCATCTGTGGACTCTGAAAACTGAAGAAGTTGTCTTCATCTTCTGGCTCATTTCCCACTGTGGCATGTCCAATGGTGCCTGGATCATTAGAAGGTTCTGTGTTGAGGAGATGAACCTCTTGGACCATTGTTCTTACCGAAGTTTTGGGATGGTGGATGCTGTCACCCTTGCCTCATGGGAGGCCAGTACAGGTGCAAATTGAGTATCATTGGCTTTGATGATCACTAAGAGGATGTGAGTTGAAAATTGCACTTGTGGCAACTTTTCAAATAACTTGGCTTTCAGACTGAGAATGGTGGGAATCACATATCTGAAATAACAGTTCTTTTCCCCCTGGAGCAGATTGAGTAGGCAAGTGGTTTCAGAATGGCTGTATACTCTTTGAGAAACACTGTCTCTTGAGGATACAGTTTTGCCACCTTCAGTTGGTCACAGATTTCATCAAGCTGACTTTCAGGTTGACATATTAGCTTCTCGATTGCATGATACTCTTAGCTCCACCTAGTCACTGAAGGTACAAGACATCTCCTTTGGGCAATTTCTTCAATTATGTCAGAAGCACCTAATGAGCGATGAGCCTTATTCCAGATGGCAGCACATTTTGCCATTGCACTCTTATATAACTTTCTGAAAACACCCTGTGAAGCAGCTTTATCAAGGTGGCAATTAGATTTAACATGTGCACAGCACATCGATGGTGTGGTGGCAAAAAGAAGTTTAGCTCCTCATGCTCTTGCTCCTCCTCAGCAAATTGTACATCCATCAGCAAATTGTACATCATCTGTGTCTTCCAGATCATCTTCTGTTTCCAAATCTCCTTTGGGTGATGGCTGGAGTGCTAAGGATGGCTTGTTTGAGAGGAGAAGGGATTATGTCTTTGTCACTTTGTTCATCACCATGATCCGATGTGTTTGCTTTGGGTAAACTGTGCATTACCCTGGGATGCATCCTCTGAACAAAAGAAAGACAGACAAAAAGAAAACATATTACTGATAAAGAAATGGTTTTCTATATGAGATCACTGCAAAAACTGCAGCCTTGCCTAATGTCCACCCTACTGTTATTAATTTTATATTAATTTAAATACATTAAATACATTTAAAAATCTAGTGAGTATTGCTTTCAGAACAAATTGATTTACTAAGACTCTAAGTATAGAGTAAAACTGTCACTCCACATATAGCCTAAGAAATAATTCTAAGTCTTTAAAGTACACTTTTACTTAAAATAAGGACATTTGCTAATGTTAAGTACACATATACTTAGGGTAGATAAAGAATATTTTGTCAATCAGTTCTAAAAACAATACCAACTAGATTTTATTTCTTTTCTACATTAGTAACATTAGGATAGACACTAGGTTAGACAGCATTTTTTGCAGCTTAACTTAAATGAGGTTGTCCCACACAACCCCAACTTCTCTTTATTAAAGTTGAGAACCGACCGTTTGGCTTCACAAAAATGCAGAAGAGAAGCCTATGCTTACATACAGCAAAACTGTGCAAAATCATATTAATATGAAAACAGTTTTGCTTTCAGTAAACTGCACATGATTATTTGCAGCTAGCAGGTTGTTGATGCTATCCAGCAAGTCCTTATAGCTAACTGCAATCTGCAGTCTATGAACTAGCCTTAGCTGATGCCAGCTAACAATGTTAGCTCGGTGGTGGTAGCCTTTAGTAATAGTAATAAATCACACAGCTATAGTACATTGAAGATACTGAAGTGACACATAACCCAGGTAGCTACCACAACTAAAACAAGGTAGCTGCAGTAGGCTAACATTAGTTTTTTTAAAAATAACTTACTTCCAGATGTTTCTTTAAGTTGGAGGTGAAGTCCTTTGACGCTGAGAGCAGCTTAGTTGCTGGCAAACAGAGTTTGCATTGCACAGTCAGATTTCACGCATCCCTTTCTTCTTTAAATGTGAAGTGGTGTCTGAATTTCCAAGTAAGAAATGCATTCCTGCCCGGGCACTGCTGGCTCTGTTGTGCTGGCTCCGGGTCCATTGTGTAACTAATGCCACCATTGTTTTGTTTGGGTTTCCAGCAATGCGTGGAATTACTGAAATTAGAGAGGGGATAGCCTAACATATGAAACAGGAAAATACGGCTGTGTAATCCATTGATTTCAACAAAGTAACTGTATTCTAATTATCGCCTTTTACAGTAACATCTCTTACCCTCTTATAGTAACATTTTGCAAATGCACTGAGGAGCTTTTTTTTTGTAACTTGCCAGGTGCAGTTACAACTGGAGCTGCCGCAGGGTCTCCAGGAACTACGTTGCATGTAGTTTCGCTTTGTTGTTTAGTAATTTAGAAGAGTTTCCTGGTCAAACACTAGGATGTGCATGGCAACAGAACACTTATGTAACTGATGGGAAGACTTATAGGGCTGATTCCAATAATGCCCTGGGGGAGGTGTCATCATTTGACTGCTCAATATCTTATGGGAGTCCCCTGAAAATAGTGCTGTGCACTATCGAGGGAATAGGGAGCCATTACAGACATGGGCTGTTGTAGAGCCACAGTTCCTTTTCGATCAGTCATGCCTCCTGAGTAGCACACTGGTGCTGAATCATTCATAAGTAGTAATGGTTCTTCCTGTAGGACCATTTATGGGGGTTTCTGCTTTTTAGAGAGGCTTGTGTTTGCTTCTGTTGCTTCACTGGTTGAGAGTAATTAACTGTTTCCCTACATTTTGCAAAGGCTCCATAGCACATTGTATGACTAGGTGCTAAAAGGGGTTGGGATGACTGAATATTGTTAACTGAGCTGCACTGAGGTAACTCAATTCCTGTATAAGAGCTGTGCACAAGTGTTAATGTGGGTTAATCTAATAAGCCATATTTATGAGAAACCTGTATGTTTAATATTACACACCCATTTGCCTTTTGTGGTTTAATTGGTGACTATTACTGTTTCAGTGCAGGTTTTCGTCAAGTGATACGAGTGTCCAACTTTATCCTTGCTAAGTGGGAGATGCATATATTTGCCTCTGCTGCTTTGTCCTCCTTTTATTAATAATATATCTAAATCTTAACTTTGAATGACATCTCCTTGTTGGTTTGCTTGTTTTAATAAAAGGGTGACATGTTTTGCTGTTGCATGGTTTTAAATGTTTCACTTGTTTTACCTTTCTGGTTTAGGGTTGAGGTGTGGTACGGGCTGCTCCAGTGTTTTCTTCTGATTCCCTATAGGTGTTGCAGCTTTCCTGGGAGGGGGAGACCGGACATGGGATCTAAACCCTGATTTTTGCACTGCATGCAGTATCGGTGGTGGGTAAGCTCACCCTTTTACAGTTATGCAATTATGCGTGATGCGTGTATGTGTGCGTCTGTATAGGCATTTGAGCAATGAGCACGTGTGCTTTATTGGTGGTTTTCTTTCCTTTAACTAGGACAGGTAATTCTCCCCTGGATGGCTGTTTCATTACACTTTACTGTTTTGGTGAGTTACGCTTTCTGGAGGCAGCCTCTTAACCCCTCTACACATGTAGCCGATGCTTGTGTCCAATTACCAGTTTTATGAATAATTTCTGATTTGCATGAGGTGTTGGGTTTTATAAGACTGAGATTTGTTAATAAAAGTTTGAACTGCATGGAAATTCTTTTGTCTCTGTCTTTTCTCTGTCTGCAGTTGCGGTGGTGAGCCCTCATTTCTCCGAATAAGATGTGTTGGCATCAACTAAACAGTATATCTTAGGGTGAAAGTCCCCTATGATCACTTATGTGAAAATTTAAAGGTGCTTTCCTGTGAGAATATAAAAATGAGTAGTTGGAATTTCCCATCAGAATTCACACTTGACTCAGTCAGCCAGAACAGTGCTTTATTTCAGAGCTCTTACCTAACTCTTTATAAATCGATTGAGTAGTTTGCATTTATAAGAGAGGATTTTGAATGAGGACTTTAGAATCAGAGTTTTACTACTGTCAGTGAGATTCCAGCATTCAGCATGCAATTAAGCTGGTCAAAAATAAGTGTACTGAAGACAATCATTTGGGAGGTTTTTGGCTGCTTTATTAGGGTTAGGGTTATGCCAGAGTTTTTATGGTATACTTGTGTGCGAGGTAGAGGTGTGAGGCTGGTATTGTCCCAGTCTTTATGATGTCTCTTAAAAACAGCTTAATTACGACTTGTGTCTCAAATCCTGCATTTGTAATATCAGAAGTGCTGTCTGTTTCATCAACAGTCTCCAAATATATATGGCACACTCCCTTTCTGCTATAGTAAAAATGTCTGGGCAAAAAGCAGAGATTTCAAGTTTCTGCTGTGAGAGCGAGAGAGTGAGAGCGGCCCAAATAAGACCCATAAAAGCCCTAATGGCTATTCAAATAGATGTATTATGGAGTGCAGAGCCTTAAGGGGCACTGTTGTGAGTTTGCACCATATGCTGTGACATCTTTATGTAAGAACAAAAAATCTCAATCATACTTTGTGCAAGATGGTTTATGGAGGAATGTCAGCTCTCATTTTTTAAAATGCCCCCATTTTTACAGAGTGCCCTCTTGCTTCTGGCCATTGGAGAGCTGCTCCCCCCTCCAACTTCTTTCATGCCCTTGAAAAACCTTTGCATTCAGTCTGCTCAAGTGAAAAGAGCAGCAGCAACAGAGTGTCTTCTCCATTTTCAGCAAATTGTCAGACTTGTTTAAATTACATGAAATACATGGTTTCATTTCCTCAAACCTCACCACCCACGTATGTATCCTGACAACAAACTGGATTGGACAAGATGTTCCCTCCTATGCTTACTAAATCTTTGAAGCATAGTTCTCAGTTTTTGGGCTGTGTCCAATTGTGCTGAAACAGCCCCTTCTGATGTAAGCTCCAGGTCTTCAATGCCCATTAGCAGGTCCTCCTACAGACGGCAGCCCAGTCTCATCTTGAGGTGTCGGGAGCGATTAGCTGTCAGCTCTCAGCAACTGATGAGGATCTGAGGGGTGGCGTGCTCAGGTGCTTTACATCAAACTCACTAGAGCAGGGGACATCTAGGGACACCTTTCAGAAAAACATAGTGACCACAGTAAGCGCTTTCGCCGTGCTGGGAACCAGGCCTATTTAAAAGTGCTTTCTGGAAATATCTTTGGAACACCTCCTGATCAATCTGTTTAGAATGGCTAAGGAAAGAGCAGGAAGAATGTGCAAGCTTTATGACCACTTCCCACTGGCTACAAAAGAAGCTGAAAAGATCATTAATATGATTTAAAAAAATTTCCTGCTATTGTTAGTCTGTGAAAGGAATGTGTATATCAAATACTGATTCTTATGGTTTTCACTAAAAAAAGTCTTTAAAATTGGAATTCATCAAAAAAAACTAGCAAACTTTTTTTTTTCACAGTGGAGAGTAACTGATCCACTGTGTAAAATGCTAACAGACTCCCACCTTCCTCTTTAATGTAATATGCGCAAATATGCACATTTTCTTAAGTGTTTCACCTTCAGGAGGCCCATCCCCCTCTCCAAAAAAAAAAAAAAAAGGCTAATATCTGATAGATATTATCTGACCTACACTATATCATGTGTCCTGACTTTATTAGCAATAAAAACATGTTTTTACCCTTTAATGCCCTTGCTGTGAATCAAATATTTGTTTGCTTATTAGGGAGTGCGCGCAGGGCTCTACGTCTCGGTTGTTTTTCGGGGAGGGGGAGTGCTATAATTGTTCCGGTGTCCATACTCAGGATTCTGAGGGTAACTTGTTTTTCTATCACAAACTAGATAAAACGTGATTGCCCTGGGAGTGGCAAAAGGCTTTGGTTTAATACTTGATTTGATTACATTAATGTTTACCTTAAAACTGTGTAAAGAGAATACTGGTGTTAAAAGCACCTTCATTGTTTAAAGTGCAAACCAAATGTTACTGTACTTTTGGTTTGCAAACACTATATATATATATATATATGAGCTGCAACACTTAGTAGTGAGCTGCAACACTTAGTTAAAATGTCTTACGAAAACAGAGGCAAAAAAACTAATGTATTTAGAATATTTTATTAATGAGTAGAAAAAATGTATTAAAAAAGGAGATATACAGCACATTTTAAGTCAAACTAGAGCTAAGTTGGTCAGTCACATTCAAGGTTATCTGACAAAATGCATTCAGCCGTTTACAGAGACACATGTTCCAGATATCCATCCCACATCTTGTGTGTCTTCATGGCATGCAATTTTCAAACCCTGTGCAGGCACAGAGAGCCACTGAGAGAAAACATGTGTAAGGAAACCGCGTCATCTTTTTGATCCAAAATCTCAAAAGTTAGTAAAGCATCAGGAGGAAGCATATTATATTATCAAACAAATCCTTTGAAAAGGCAATGACATTTGCAATGATCTGCTTGATTTCTCATGAATCCCTCATGCTCTGAGTGACATACTTCTCAGTGTGTTTCTGTGTCTTGGGCCAATGGACAGGAGAGAAATGTGAAAATGGAGAGAAACTAGAAGAACCTTCACCATCTGCCGAGCAAATAAATAATGGAGGAACATCTGATGCCATCTCTCTGTTGTCCCATATACAAATCATTATTAATAATCTTATAGAAAGCCAGAAAGGCAGAGGAAAAAGTGTAAAATAGTGACCTCGTGTGTCACATTATTTGTCACAGGAAATGGCTGTTTAATGTCACTGTAAACTTGCCATGTTGCTGGCTTGTTCATGGAAGGCGAAATTGATCGTTTCAGGCATGGGTAAAACTCTGCATTTATCAGTGTGGCCTGTTTCCTTGTCATTTTGTATTTGTAATCTACAGTTGGGTCTAGAGATCTGTAATCTGTAGTGAACATTTTTTAAAATTAAAATAGTTGAATCAGTTTTATTAAAAAAATCATACTATCAGCAGGGTAAGTAAAAATAAAATCTTTGAAATATTTACATAAATTACCCTGTGCACTTTTACTGGCACTTTTTCTGCAGAAATTTGTGCAGAACCTTCTGATGAGAAGATCAAATCAGAAGTCAACTAAAAACTTGCCTCACTAGAAGGGATAAGGTTAAAACCATATTAAAGTGTTAAATTTGAAAAATAAAAACTTACTCCACTTGGAAGTAAGTGGAGAATTGTGAATTTTTTTTTTTACTGAAAGTCTGAAACTTTGTTTGTTATTAAGACTTTTCAATATGTTCTCAGACTTTTGGATCCCACGGTTCCTTATGTTGTTTTTTACTTCACTGACAGTGTGGGGGATAACAGAGTACAAGACAATTTATAGCAGTGTAATGGCTTTTTAGTGCTTTATTTACTTTATGCATTTTTTTTTCAAATGAACAATTAACTAGAATTAAAATCAGTTTGTAGCCGCAAGACCCTGTTTTAAGTAAATTCAGTGTGTACAGTACATGATGTGTGATTAGCTGTTGTCTATTGGTTGTCATGGTTGATAGGAATTTGTAGAAGAAAATAATTAAAGGAAATAAATAATTAACTTTACATTTTGAGAGAAATCTTTAGTCATTTATTACTGAGATGTCCCCACCACTGTTCAGTAGTCATTGTCATACTCCTCATCAGAGTATTCTGAGTGTTTATTGGCCCGGCTGTTGTTGGGGTTTGAGATGCTACTCTGATCATGGTATCTAGCCCAGTGAATGAGGAGACTGACGTGTTACAGTGTTGCTATTCAAAAGGGACCCATTAGAGACCAGGTGGTCAATATGGCAGGACTCTGTGAGCTGCTTCATGGGTGCAGGGTGACACATGGGTTCAGAGGTACCAGCTGATCAGAACTGTGTTCTGAAGCATTGTGGGGCAATATTTAATGTTTTTTTAGCCTATGTGATGAGTCGGTTAATTAGTGAAGGCTATTCCACTATCCTCCAGCAGTGGAGATCCCCACCTTGTCTAATGCAACATGGGCAATCACACACTCATATGGTTATTGATTAAATGTGTCAGTGCACATCGAGAATGTGTTCAGTTTTTCACATTATGACATGTTTGTGTGAGATTCAGTTTTGGTGACAAACAGTAAAATACAGCATTTAATTAAAATCAAGAGTGGAGTTATGTGAGCTTTGATAGACTGGCAGCTCCAAGGGGGCTTTCACGTCAGTGTGGGGGCTTTCACGTCAGCGCTGAGGCTTCAGCGTCCTGTACCAGTGCCAAGGCTCCAGTGTCCTGTGCCAACACAGAGGCTCCAGCCACCGATACCAGCACTGAGGCTCTGGCTCCAAATGAAGGCTTTAGAAGAGGAAACAAGTATTTCTGAGGCTCTAGCGGGGGATATTAATGTTTCTAAGGCCCAGAGGGGGCTACTAGTGTCACTGAGGCCAGATAAAGGCTGCTCCCGGTAGCAACACAGCAGCTCCGGCTAGAAACAGGCCCCGTTAGCAGTAGCTGCACCAGGCCCTGTTAGCAGTTCAGTAGCTGCACCAGGCCCAGTTAGCTGTGCAGTAGCTGCACCAGTCCCCGTTAGCAGGACAATAGCTGCACCAGGCCCGATTAGCAATGCACGCCCCACTAACGGCCTGGAGGGGACCCGTACCACCTAGCACGCCGTAAGCTTGCCCTTGGAAGGGCGGTGTGGCTGGGGGTCTCCCCCAGAATTTTTTTGGCGGGGTACTTGGGTCTTGCAGGCCTCCGGAGGAGCTCCCCAGAGAGGACTTAGACCTGGGGGCCAGGGAGTAGCTCCCCAGAGGGGGTTTGATCCTGGAGGTAACTCGATTCTGGACGACACGGTGGGGCTCCACAGAGGGAGCACGGTCTGGAGGGGCTTCATGGAGGGAACTCGGTGCTGGAGGATATGGAGGAGCTCGTTGGAGGGAGCTCGATATTGAAGGACATGACGGGGCTTTCCGTAGGCAGCTCCGCTCTGGAGAACAATGAGGGGCTTCCCGTAGGGAGCAGGATGTAGTTCAGTGAGATGCAGCCAGGTGGGGCTTCCCTTTGCCACCACCTACCCTTCCTCCGCCTTTGGTGTGTTCTAGTGGTTGGTTGGCACCCCTGTGTCCTAGAGGGGGGGGGGGGGGTACTGTCATGTGATGTCCTGTCCTGTCCTGTCAGCGTCCGCTAGAGGCCGTCTAAGTTTAGTTTTTGAGTTCAAACTTTATTTTGAAAATATGATGGGGTTTACTGTCACAGCTGGGTGTTGTTGGAGTTTAAGTGCTTGTGTTTTGTTATTGGTGGCGGGATTTGAGTGAGAGGTATTTAAGTTCGTTAGTGGTGGACCTCAGTGTCGGTCCACTATCACCCTGACATTTATTTCATATTTCTGTAGTCTCCTTTTGTTTAAAAGAAAGCTTGAATCCTGTTTCTGGCCCTCAAGCCTGTTTGCGTTTTTGATTATTAATGAAGCTAAAATGGAAGTCTGCGTATGCGCCTGTTCTCATTGTGTGGAGGAAGAGATACGTGACACAAGCAAATGCATTTCATATATGGAGTACAGTGATTAGTTATTTAACAGACTCTCCCAATCCCAAATTGTCTGAGAATCATTGTCAAATAAATATAAGATTTTGATACCATGACTGATCATTTATTATTTCAAAATTCGTAATTCACAAGTGTAGTTTTCTATATTTAGCTTTCAAGGGGAACTAAATTTATTTTTTACTATTCATATTTGATTTGTCCTTGATTGTCATCCTTCTAGTCTCCACTTACCCATTTACATTTACCCATTTATGTCTGCATTTAGCAGATGCTTTTATCCAAAGCGACTTCCATTCCCTAACTACAAGGGCCAGTCTCCCTGGAGCAGCTTGGGGTTAAGGGTCTTGCTCAGGAACCCACTGGTGGTATACTGAAGGTATAATTCGAACCCATGACCTCTTGGTCCAGAGGCAAGGATCCTACCCACTAGGCCACCAGCAATTTACATGCATTTTCATATCATTATTTTTTTTAAATAAACAGCAATAAATAGTGTGAACATGGCTAAAGTGAAAAAAAGTT
The DNA here is from genome assembly GCA_037577275.1 of Bryconaethiops microstoma. Lineage (NCBI taxonomy): Eukaryota > Metazoa > Chordata > Actinopteri > Characiformes > Alestidae > Bryconaethiops > Bryconaethiops microstoma. Next base: position 10,683 of record JBBJLS010117085.1, read on the forward strand.
TCCTGTTTGTATCATAGTCGAATTAAAGATTTCCCAATTGTGTTAGCGTGGTTTAAACTTGGATTTGCTCTTACAATCAATAAATATAAACGTGCTTGTGCAACAAATATTACAGATAAGAGTTGGGATAAGAGTTTTTAGAAGTAATTGAATGTATCAAAAGTGTGACTTACTAATAAGTGGCAATGACTGCATCGCACACCTAAATCTGTTTTGTTTAATATAAAATGCATTTAGAAAATTTCAATCTACAAAGATGAATCAGTAGTATAAAATGAAATAAATTAAAGAACATAAGACAAATTTCAGTGAATTTCTTAATGAAAATTTTGATGCGAGGGCGATACACTCATTATGAAAAATTTAGCATGAGACTGTGGAGACTAGTGCCAATAGCCAAGCAAAATTTAGACAGACAATGGGTAATTCTAAGAGTCATTCTAAGCTAATGCAGTAGAGAGAGATTTGCCTTGGGCTTAAAATCTACAAGACCAAGAACCTTTAAAAAGTCAGGAAGAACATGACATAAATAAATGTGATTGAGTGTGTGTGTGTGTTTAGTGCACCACTTCTAAAACATTGTCGTTTACATAAGGGTAATAAAGCTTCTGTGTGTTTGGGTCAACAATAGAGGCTAGGTTAGGGTAGGGTGTCTGTGTGTCTAAAGCAGGGGCACCCTTATTTGGAGCTTCTGTCTGTTTGGTTCCACAGTGGAGCCTATGAACATCACAAGCAGCTTTGCTTTTTGGAACCAAAACATTGAGAGTTCGAGACTGTCTGGGGAAAAAAAAAAATTAACAATTTTTTTGTGCCAATTTTTTTTCATTGTCTCAAAACACTGGTCTAATAGCAACGACACAATCACACTTGGCATTTTCTTGCAGAAATGCATTTTCTAGTTTAAATTTCAGAACAGCAATGATTTTGAAAAATGTCTTCTTTTAATGGTCAAAATAACTAAATAGAGAGAGGTGGGCCAGTTACTTGGACAGACTTGATCATAAATATTTGTATGTCAATTTAAAAAAAAAAAAGTTTATTCAACTTATTATATACTAACTTGTGAATTACATTTTCCAAGCAACCACAGCTACTACACGATCACATTTTGCATTTTCTCTCAGAAATGCATCTTCTAGTTTTTTATTTATTTATTGTTTTAATTTGAAGCCTCTTCTAATCTGAGGCTCATGATGTATTTGGGAACCATTCCAATTTTAAAACATCCATTAACATCTGTAGTAGTGCGCTTGTATAAGGGTTTTGATCGGTTGGTCATGGGATGAGTATTGATCATTTAAAAACTGGCCGAGAGAGACAGAGAGAGAGAGAGAAAGAAAATGGTTGAGTAACCTTTAATTATAAATGCTAGAGAGAGTGGCCATTGCGATGTTACCTCACCTGGCAGTCAGACAGCTGCTGTGTTCTGACTGGTGTGCACTGGGGAGGGGTAGTGTGTGTGTGTGCACGCAGAGAGAGGGGGAGAGGGAGAGGGAGAGTGAGAAAGAGAGAGAGAGCTGGAGAGGGACAGTCACTGGGACAGACTTACTTGTGATCATAAATATTGTACATTGGTCGATTTTTAAATAATTTTTTCAACGAATCTTATTATAAAACTAATTTGTGTGTAAGCTGATGTTTTCCAAAAGCTTTATTATCTATGTTTGGGGATTTTTACAGCAAGAAAGAATTAAATTCTGAATGGCAACACCACAGCAACCACTTAGCAACAGCCCCTGTATCCATTGCAACCGCACAATCACACTTCGCATTTTCTTGTGGAAATGCATCTAGATCTCTTTACTACACGTAGAAGTAATACAAGAAGTAACTAAAAGATAAATGAAAAAGGAAGAACAAAAAAGACAGTAGATTTGAATATGGTGCAATAATCTGTTTGAAAAGAAAGTAAAATTCATCTACAATTTTTACTGGCTAATTTTTTAACTCCCACAGACAGATGTATGCACATACATATGGACACAGATTCAGGAAAGAAAAGTTACCAGATTGTCTTGGATTCCGTATGAGCCAATAATGGAATTTCAATTTAATGTCAAGAGCATTTAGCATTAATAAATGTTGAACTCCAGAATTAAAACCTGCCATGTCTGCAGATGTAGCCCCTTCATAAAGCTTTAGGTTTTTGAAAAGGCCATCTGTGCTAGCAACAAAAGCATGATGTTTTTTGTTTGTTTCCAAATAAGGTGCAAATAAAACACTTAATGGGCCTGACTGATTTAAATTAATATTTTGTCCATCTGAAATGAAATTTCCTGTTCTGCTATAAAAATTCAAAAGCAAATTACTACATCCAGTAAATCATGAAATAAATTGCATGAAGTTGACCAAAATGGGTTCCTGATCCAAAATAAAATAGGTGAAAAATCTTAAACATAAATTGTCTGATAATTTTTTACAGCTAGTTGGTTTTTTTTTTTAACAGTTACAAAAATAGAAGTTTCTTATTTTTTTGGGCATTCAATTTCATCTAAGAGTTAAACTAAGACTCTAGTTCTTTTAGGCCAACCATTCATGGTAAAATGTACACTGTACCCTACTGAACCTGTAAATGTTTTCACACTGCTCCAAACTGGAACAAAAGTGTTACGCAGAGGGGAATCATTTTAGACCCAAAGGACTAATCAACTCCACTCAACATTCTTCAAAAGGAATTTGATCATTCGAAGTTTCAAACAAATCACATATGCCTACTTTTCTTTTCCCCACCATATGTAAAAATTGGTACAGCTAGTAAGACAGGGTAGCAGCACTGATTAATGTGGGGTGGACCTCCTTCGCTTGCCGCTGATGTTGCGGTAGTTGTAGGGCCTCATCTTCATCTCCACAAATGGGATGGAAAACTCATGGCCTTTCCAATGGTACCAGTTGATACCCTAAATTAAATACAGAATGGATTTAAGAAGAACAAAAATGCACATTAAATACACACACTTGCAGACATTATCACAATATTGGTGAAAGCTGTGTTGATATTGCGAAGGCTACCAGCATGTAAACAAGCATTCTACCAATATTTTGGTAATGCTTGTTTATCTACTGGAGATGCTTTCCCTCTACGAACTACTCATATGAAATTAACAACTGAATTGCAGAAAATTTGAAAACGTAAATATTTATTAAACATAAATTCCTTTTAAACTTTTTCTATATAATCTCCAGTTTAACCCCACTTCTAATCCTGACACCCAAGTCTGATGAAAAGTCAACTGAGTTTCTTCAGAGAGTTAATAATTTGAGCATTGGTAGATAAGCACTGGGGAATGTATAAATTAAAGTGTGAATTTTTTAATTCTGTTTTCTGTTCATTCTGACCAATCTAAGATATAGATGCAAGCCAGTCAGACATTTTTTGACTGCAATTTGTAGTCATTAAATCACAGTATGATCTCACACATGCTTATCCTCTGTTCACCATTACTTTAATGTCTGCAAGATGTAGGATCTAAACTAAAATAGGTGCTGGGATACCTGCGAGTCTTTCATAACCAAAAGTTTACATCAGAGGAGAAATCTGTTCCAAATCATATATATGCAATATATAAGTCAGAGTTACACTTCTGCATTGGTGAAATATTACTAGCACAGCGGTATTGTGTTGATTTGACTGAACCCAACACCGTACATTTTCAGGTGTGACATGCTTCTGAGTTACTTGCTGAATAATAATGCAACTTATTGGTAGTGGTAGTGGTGGTGGTCTAGTGGGTAGGATACTTGCTTCTAGACCAAGAGGTTATGGGTTTGAATCCTACCTTCAGCATACCACCACCGGGTTCCTGAGCAAGACACTTAATCCCAAATTGCTCCAGGGAGATTATCCCCTGTAGTTAAGGAATGGAAGTTGCTTTGGATTAAAGTGTCTTCTAAATGTTGTAAATGTGAAATGTAAATGTAAGAAGTGGACATAATGGTAATATGGCTGAGCAGCTGTGGGTCAAGATTAGTGTTTTTCATCTATAATTCAACTGTAAACCACATTTTATGGAGCATCAAAGTATAATGGTCAGATCCCTCAATATTAGGTTTGAAGTAGTGCTTGGTCTTTCACATTTCCTTTTAGTTTTGCAAAGCTCAGCAGCTAAATAACTGGCTGACCGAGTTCGATAAAATGGATGGATTGACTTTAGGGGAGTCTCCATACCAGACTGTAATACATGCTCTTGCACCAGATCACCAGTCATCGCACCTCCTCTTTGTACACCATGTCATTGTTGTCTCTGATGAACCCCACAAATGTGGTGTCGTCTGTGAACATGATGTGGTTTGTGCTGGAGCTGGAGGTGCAGCTTACTGATCCAGCAGGTCCAGCTTACTGATCAGCTGCTGGTGGATGGTGGTGTTGAATGTTGAGCTGACATCGATAAACAGCTTTCTTACGTGTGACAGGTCCAAGTGGAACACAAGTGAGATCGCATTGAGATCTGTTGACCAGTTTGTGGAGTACACAAACTGCAGTGGGTCCAGTGTGGGAGGGATCTGATTCTTGATGTAGCTCAGGACTAGCTGCTGACAGCACTTCTTGACGACTGGTGTGAAACTGCTGTCTTCTTTCGGATCAGATCTGATTGTGGTGGCCTTGAAGGACTGTTGGGACGATAGCTTGAATGAGGGAGGTGTTGAAAATGTCCGCTAGGACGTGGACGGCATGTAGTCCCGTTAGCTGAATGGCCGCATCAGAGATGCTGTAGTTCTGCCAAGTTTCCGTAAAGATGAAAATGCAGCAGTCACTTATTTTGCGATGTAGTTGGATGTGGTTGAGTTTGTTTTCTAGCGAGTGGATGTTTGCCAGTACGATAGATGGAACAGCTGGTCTGGCTGGAGGTTGGGTTAGCTTTTAGTTCATAGAGCTCTGTTGTTAGAGCGTAAGTTTTTATTTTTATATCTTTTATTGATATCAAGAAGAGCGCAGTGGTTGTATGTAAGTTTTTGTACGCCTCTCGCACACATGTTTTGATGATGAAAAGGACTACAGACAAAGGAAAAAAAATGGACCTATTTCGGATCTGTAATAGTGTATGGCGGGAAAATTTTTTTTTGCAATGAAAGCTCATAACTGCCTTGGTATATTATATATTCTATTATACTATTTAAATTACGAACAAAGTGAAATATGAAGATAACATGGCTCATGAAATATCCAAAGCTCACCTGACTGTGTCTTGACTCGCCATATTTGCCATTGAGATTGGCTCGGTGACAGTTCTTGTACCACCATGCTCCTTTGTAGGAGAGGGCACAATTAGTGACGGCAATGTCGTTGTCTCTATCTTTGGTGGAGAAAGGCCGACCCTGGTGGTAGCTCAGAGAGTCACCTGGTAAAAGGAAAAGGCACAACAAGGACTTTCACAAGCATCTGAATTTTCTTCAGCTGCCTTAGAGGACTTTAGGGAAGCAGAATATAGAAGCAAGAAACAAAGACTGTAAAGCATTAATCAGATGGGATTAGTTTTGCATGAGGAGGCTGGGTAATGTAACTTTACCACAGGACATCTTCAATGTTTATAACCAAATAATAAAATCTCAGCATAATTGACAAGGATACATGGCTACACAACTTATACATTATTGTCACAATATGTCTGGCTGGTCGCAAGCAAAAAACTTCAAATATTACTTTATCATCTACATTGTTGTCTTCAATAAATGTGTCACTTACATTGTCATTATTCATAAAAGCCAGAACTGAACATTTGTACAATGTTTGTACACTGGTTGTAGGCCAATACATATCAGTTTGACATGGATTAGTGTCATTTGGCCAGATCTCACAAGAACACTCACAAGAATACAATTCCCACACTCCTCTGTTGTCAGTATTTTAACCTCAAAAGTACATCTAATTACACAAGCTAATTACACAAAAAAAAACAAGCTAGGTAGTGAAATGCTACTGTCAGTTAACAAAAATGTTTTCCTTGCAAGAGTTAATGGTTATGTATAAAATGCATTTAGAAGAAATTTCACTTTGTTTCCCTCTTAATAAACACTAACATTTAGCCCAAAATTTTGGTTTTCCCTGGATCATTTCCCCAGAGTCATTAACGAGATTACATCTGACCCTGGGATCTTGGCCTGGGCTACAGATGATGCACTGTGTAAAATTACTGATGTAGCAGATTTGGGCAGTATTAATAGCACTGAGAAACACCAGTAATAATTACATTACCTCACCTTCTGATGTACAACTAATCCCATCAAATTAGTACTATAGTGCTTGGGTATTAAATGTCTTATCAGAAATATTTTCAGAATACAGCACGCTTTGCTGCTTTGACATTTAGTTATTTGGCACTAATATAATTGTAGTGTAAAGTCTTAAGAAATAATATTTTTGAGCTGAAATAGCAATTACTCATTAGTCTACAAACATAAGAATTTGGGATATATTTTAATAGTGTTAATGAAGTATAATGGTTTCTGAATTTCTTCTCCAATGTTTCCCTTATGAGGCAAGAGCAAAATAAATTAAAATAAAAAAATAAAAAATTGAGAAAAGCAATTACAATAAAATACTGTGATATTTTAAAAATATTGTTGATGTATTTAATAACATTTCTCAGCCCTATTAAACAAACTTATTCACATTCTCACCAGCCGTGCCATTGTATTCTCCTATTCGCAGCTTGTAGTGACTCCTGGCATCTCCGATGGAGAATCTGTCATAGTTGGCATTAACTACCTCTTGTCCATCTCTCATGTCAATGCGGAGCTCATAGCGACCTTGAGCGGCAATCTTTTGAATGTTGTCCAGGCCTACATAGAGAGACAGGACCAACAATTATGACAGGATCACATCCAGGACCACCGTCTCACCGTTTCTCAGCGCAGTGAGAAAACCCACATTTTTTGCTCTGTCCTAAATCCCAACAGATACGTACCAAGCAAGCAAACACCGAATACTTTATTCAAGTTGGGAGTTTTCAATTTGTATGCAAAATCAAAAGTAAACTAAAGAGGCCCCTAGTCATGTGTGTGCACACAACACCACACAGTGTAAACAATGTGACATTCTTTCTCTGCATTAAACCCATTCACCAAGGGAATCAGGGTGTTGGCTCAAGGGTACCTCAGTGGTGACACTACCACTCTGGGGAGATATATATATACAGTAACCGCCCACTTTTACGCAGATTAGCAGTCGCGGTTTCAGTCCATTGCGGATTTTCGCATCTTCCCTCTGAGCACAGCTGACTGTGACGTCCGGGCCTTGTGCGCCACACGCCGATTACCAAGGCAATCAGACACCTGAACGGAATGAACCTCCGCTGCTCAGCACTGCCCCAAACATAAACAAGCAACAAGAGGACGAGGGGGCGTGGCGTACGAGGCCCCAATGTCACAGTCAGCTGTATTCAGAGGCGGGAGGTTTGAAAGTAGCCAATCCGAGAATGTTATTTATTTCTCCTTGCTGCTGATTGGCTGCTGCCCT
>JBBJLS010117099.1:0-18134 GCA_037577275.1 Bryconaethiops microstoma
AACACCGGTTCTAGACTGTTTTACACTGGTTATATTTACTGAAATCAGAGTTTACTGATACACTCTGAGTTCTGAGGTTTCATAGAAAACATAGCACTGGCTAAAATGACACATTTCTCCGAATTGTCAAAGCCGAGCATCCCAGTTAAGCTGCAGACGATCTCTCCTTTGTAACAAATCAGGCCATATTTCTCCAAAGTCCTTGAAGCTTGAAGCGGTAGATGCGGCTCCAGACAGCAGGTGAGCGATTCAGCCGGCCATATTGCGCGAGTCCTTGGGAGAGGCTCCTCTCGACAGCCGCAGTTTGTAACTGTCAAACGGCTTATGATCTACAGCGTCGGGCTGCAGGCCAGCAGATGGTGGGAGAAATTAAACTTGTGACACAGGCCGCTGACTGAGGCTGCGGAGGCAGTTGGAGACCACACCTGTAGGTGGGCCGCTTCGCGTCGCGTTTCCCACGTTGGGCTCGGCTTTCGTCGCGCGAGAGCGAGTTCAGGCTTGCCGCTGGAATGAGGGTGAGCTTCCGGTGGAAGTGTTTACGGTTTATTCGCTCCGCTACCCGCACGGAGGTTAACCCTGGAGGATTCACTGTCAAAGTCTGGAGCTTCTGCGGTTGATTTGTTTTTTGTAATTTTGCATTATATTGTTGCAAAATAAACTGAATTGAACTGACAGGTTCAAGGCATACCCATTATGAGTTAGGATTAGTGATGCATGAAAGGAAAATCCAAAGCTGAAACACAGTTTTACATTATTGTGCAATGAAAACAAGCATTCATGACAACAGAGCACTGCTGGTCATCCATTCATGCAAATAAATTCTATCATTTTTACGTTGTTGTAATTGAGCCCTTGGGCGTTGTCCCATCTCTTGATACTTAAAATGTACAGTGATTACAGGTCTAAAAGCTAGATAAAAAGTTCCACAAGGCTGATATTTTCACTGTTTAGCAGCTGCCTCTTTAACTGGGCGCAACAGTGGAAATATCAACCCTGTGGAACTGTTTATACAGGGCTGAACATTTTTAACCAGCATTTCTCATGTTCATTCCCATTATTTGCTTTAAAGTCTCAGATATTAATACGTCGTCTTGAGCTATTCAGTAAAAATAAACCTAACATGCAATTTTTGATCATTTTTTGCACAGAAAAATGGAGGTTTTGGTGCAACCCTAGTCAGCATTTATAAAGTCTTCACATTTAAACATAATTACATAATTACTCTCTTAATTACACAGCTAGTCATGCTGTGTGTTTATGTCTGTTGGTGTTGTTTAACCTTTTAAATAATAAAAAAATCAATTACATAGTATGTTCTTAGTTACATTTACATTCTGTATTGGTACAAGTCACGTTTTCGGTTAGTCAGAAAAAGCTGGCTACATATGTTCGATCTCAAAGTTTATCTTACATTCATACCATGATAAAATATCTCCTGTTCACACACACACACACACACACACACATTTTGGACGGAAAGTTAGGATCTGCTCTTTCTCCACTTCAGGGATGTTTTTGTCCCTGACGATGGCAACTAACGACTTCTAAGGTTAAAAGGACAGAAGAGACCAGCAGACTCTCGTTGGGGGCCGATGGTGTACTGCAGCTTCATTATTCTCAGGTTTAATGTGTGGTACAATGAGATTCCAGTAGCATTTATACAGGGCAGACACTGTCCTCACTCGCCCGCCTCCTGAAATATGTATGACTTGTATTATGTAGCAGTCATTTGTTGCCTCCTGGGCAGCCGAAGAGTGTAACGCATGCCAAACATATAGAGCACTTTCTGGAAAACGCTGACTCTATAATTTGTTTTACTGACACTGAGCACCCACTGAAATCTCCCAGATTACTCTCCGCACCACATGTAATGTGTATCAATTGTGTTGCCAGTTGCGTGCCGCAGTGACAGGGGAAAAACAGCCATGAACGATCTATAAGGGAATAAAGAACAGGAATAACAAGCAAGTCCAGGAATACAACACTAATCAATCACTCAAGCTCTCCCTCGGGGTGTCTCCTACGAAAAAGCGCTCAGAGAACATGGAGATGTCCTACTTATCATATTTATCTACCAATGTATTGCTGTTCTTATTATCATTATTATTATAGATTCCAATGTCAACATGCTGATTTCCAATCCATGTTTCTAAAAGGGTGCTATAAAAATGTTATGTATTATTATTATTATTATTATTATTATTATTAATAATAATAATAATAATAATAATGCCAATGTTGTCACGCAGATTTCCCATTAATTGTTTAAAATGATACTATATAAATGGAATTACTTATTTATTATTATTATTATTATTATTATTATTATTAGATACCAATGTTAATACACCAATTTCCCTTTCATTGCTTTAAAAGGATACTATATAAATGAAACGTCCTATTATTATTATTATTATTATTAATATTATTATTATTATTATTATTATTATTATTATTATCATTTTTACTATTATTATTTTAATGTTAACACATTGATTTCCCATGCACTGGTTTAAAAGGATCCTATATAAATGGAATCTATCATTATTATCATTATTATTATTATTATCATTATTATTAGAGATACCAGTGTTAATGCACCGATTTCCCTTGCCTTGCATTTAAAAAGATACTATATAAATTGAAAATTATTACAATTACTGCTGTTATCATTATTACTAATATTATTTTGATGTTTACACACTGGTTTCCTTTGCACTAGTTTAAAAATGACCCTATATAAATGACATGTATTATTATCATTATTATTAGTATTATTTTTACACATTCATGCCAAAATCCACAAACACTGATTTCCACTGCAAATCTGGCACCGTGAGAAAAAGAAGAAGCAAATGAGCTGCCTTTTGATCTTCAGTCATTAGATATCATTCCACCAGGACAGAGAAAGTCATCTCTGCGCACCCCAGAGGAGATTTCCCTCCGAAAAGGGGGCCGAGGTTTGGAGGATGATGATAAGAGGGAACGTGGAATGTACCATCAAAGAAATGTTCTCAGCCGAAAGAAAGCGTCCCGTCTTCTGTCTCTGCAGCTCTGAGTTTGTGCGTCAGAGCAGGTGGGGGTTAAACAGCAGGTTCTTCACGAACACTCAGACTGGAGGCTGGAGCTTCATCCTGCGTCGCCGCGGCTCATCAGAGTCACACTCGGTCCAGAACAGGCCGTGACAGGCACAATAAAAGCAGCTAATGGGACATGTCCTGCTGTCCTGCTGCCCTTCAGTGTCACAAGTACAGTCACATTACAATTAACCCGGCAGCAATTAGGCAACAAAGGTGACTAGATGTTGACACAAGTCAAAGTGTCATTTATTAAAAACACTATAATTACAGTAATCCACGGCTGGCAGGGTAGGGGGAAATGTGGTTTCTAATGTTACACTTAAAAGGCCCGCTATAACGCTCTATAATGTTATTATGATTCGAATGGTCATTCTGACAGATTGTAATACACTACAGGAAATGTAGGGGGCGATACCTCTTCTTCTGTTTCATTGAAAAAGTCCACTGTAATGCTCTATAATGTTCACACGGTCATTCTGAAAAAATTTAAATACATTACAGGAACATAAGGGAGCGATATGATTTCTAGTATTTGAATGAAAAAGTGCTCTGTTATGGTTTATAATGTTGATACAAGCTATGCGGGAATTCTGATAGACTGCAACACTCTACAGGAAGAGTAGGGGGCGATATCTCTTCTACTATTTCAATGAAAAAGTGGTCTAAACTGCTCTATAATGCTCTTATGATCCATACGGTGATTGTGACAGATTGCAATACACAACTGTAAGTGTAGGGGGCAATATTTCTTCTACTATTTCATTGAAAAAGACCACTATAATGCTCTATAAGGTTCAAGTGATCCACACGGTCATTCCGACAGGCCGTAAAACACTATAGGAAGCTTAGAGGCAAATATAAGTTCTATGAAATTCATTGTAAAAGTGCTCTATAATGGTTTATAATGTTGATACGATCCGTAGAGTCATTCAGACACCCAGCCACAAATGTTAATTTTTTTCCATTTTAAAACCCTTGACCATGTTCATATAATACATACAGTCATTCTGACAAATCGTTCGATTGTGCGCAACACTGCTGCTGTTCTCCAGTAAAACAATGAGAAAACAATTGGACTGAAATGAATCATAAACAAATCATTGTGAGGTCAGAGATTTAACACCCTGCTGGTTTGAACAGAGTCGCAGGCTTCACACACTACCTGCTCCTGTTCTTTTTCTCCCATGACGAGCGAGGCGAAGGCCCGAGGGCCGCTTTAGTGTGAATCAGTGCCGCAGCCTCAGCTCGGGCCTGTCTGTGACGCCACTAAAGGAAGCACATAAAGATATAATTACACTCTCATTTCCCCCCGAAACTGCCATCAGCTTCGACTGCCATCACAGTGACGATGCTGACACTGATTCGGTGGTAATAAGATTTGAGGAACCTTTCGCAGGAGCAGACGCAGTGACTCAGGCACGGTGTGACTTGCCAACTTCTATGAAGGCTGCGTCTCTAAAATGGGTTTAATGCTCAAACTTGGCCATGTAGCTTCTGACAGAGCTGCTTTCTCTCTTTCCCTGACATTAAAAACCCACCGATGTGAAGAATTTACTCCAATGGGGCTAAAACTGTTTGGCTGCCAGTATTCACCAATATTAAATACAGTACATCTATATCTATATCTAGACTGCTGTAGGGATACTGCAAGGCTATTCGACCCATTTCCACTTTAATTTAACACTATTTCTTGAATTAAGCCAAAAAAGGCCAATAGAGTGACGTCATTTCACTACATTAAAGGGCCTATACTATTAAAATATAATGTTTTAGCAATACAGTTTAATTTATCGTTCTTTACTCCCCAGTCCTTGCAGTCCATATGAAAGATATGCAGCCATTCGTTGTGACAATAAAGGGCTTTAAATGGGTTTAATACTCAAACTTGGCCTCTGACAGATCTGCTTTCTCTCTTTACCCGACATAAGGAGCCTAAGAATTTACTCAAATGGAGCTGAAACAGATTGGCTGGAAGCATTAACCAATGTAACTTTCCCTTTTCCATTTATATTTTATATTTTAATTTTATATTCCAACAGTGCCTTACTGACTGTGGGACTTATCAAAATGTATCAGTGTAAAATGATACAAATATTGCAGCATGATGAGACAGAATTCTTTGTATTGGACTCTGTTTATTATTTATTTTTCTAATTCTTGTATTAAAAAATGCATTTAATGGCGTCACTAATTCTTGGTACTTTATTGGTGGGAATTTTGGAAAAGCTCGACAGATATCGCTATTGGCCGAAATGATCAGACAATCGATGGATTGGTCCGGTCCTGCTGCCCACATCAGTGGATCCATTCAACATAATACATTCCAGTGTAAAATCAATAAGAGGAGATTTTCAGCCTGATAATAATTAACCTAGATTGATTCAAAGGTCCAAAATATCAAAACACTACATAATGTTATCTAACATCAGAGCATAGTGTGTATGGAAACTAATGATTTCCACGTAGCACTAAATCCATATTTGGCCTTATATTGCCTTATATAAGGTTTGTTAGAAATATGAATTCACACTTTGCTTTAATGATCTTAAATGAATTTGACATGAAAATATAAACAGAACATCTGTACAATAACTGGCCAAGCAGTTTGAACCTGAAACCCCTGACCTGAAACTGGGCTAAATAACAGATGGCACCTTATTACAGATTCAGGAGTGCATGCTGGCATCTACGAGGTTACGAGGAATTGAGTAATCGATTATCAAGCAATAACAATCAATAATAAATGATGATTGAGTTTGACTAATAAAAAATGCATTATAATGATTTCATTCGAACACTTTACTGGAAAAGGAGTGTCCAGAAAGCCTTTAAAGACACTTCATTAACACTGTGTGGGAAAATGCACTCGCACGTTCTTTGGGTCTTGAGTTTGTTTTTTAGTGTCTTTTTTATTTGGTTCTCACTGCAGTGGATAAAAGTGCACGGAATTAAACGAATGGGTGGTCCTTAAGGTGGTCCGTAAAACAAGTCCACATTTGCCACATTACTTCCACAATCTATAACTGTATGTCACTTACATTCCTCAAATAGTGACTGATTTAATTTCACCTAATTGCTTGAATTGAACCAACTTAATCACTAATTATTGTTTTGGAATCTAATCATTCTAATATCATTGCGTACATTGTGTAGAATCGAGTTATCGTGACAGCCCTATTTCCTTTTGAAGCGCTAGGCCTGCCGGCTCCAGGGAACTAATCCAAAAATCCAAAAGGCAGCACAAGCAAAGAAAAAGGCTGTAAACAGCTCTGCGTCCCGCTCGGCATCTCTGACTCACCTCTTAAAGCTTAGGCCTCCGTCACCAAGGCTTCAGAAACAGGGGGAAAAAAACTCAATAATATTATGCTGGACGTCGCCACCACCCTCGAACAAGACAAAAAGGACGTACTTTAGTGAGCCGTTAGAGTACATGATCATCAATCAACTTCTCTTTTGTGCCGGTGTTTGTGCGGTGTCGCTGGAGCGAACTTGATGTATTGCTGGGCTACAAACAATGGGCTATAAATAGAGTTCATTCTCCATCCCACGGCATCCTGGGGGCGTCCAGCTCATCCACCTCCACAGTGGACGACCAGCTCAGACGACACGCTCTGCTTTCCAAAAAGCCCTTCTGACAAAATACATTCTCCCAAAAAATGATGCTCTGGATCCACTCTCTCCTCGAGTGACATCTTAAATCCAGGCAATACATTTATTTTTGTCTGCAGTTTATCTGTATCTATATCTGGACCGCTGTAGGAACAAGACTATTCGACCCATTTGCACTTTCATTTAACTTGTTTAATTTAACTACCATTTCTTAAATTAAGCCGATAGAATGACTTCACTTCACTACATTAGAGGGCCCATACCATCAAAAAACAACTTTTTGGCAATGCAGTATTTATCATAAAGTTACTAAAGTTACAAAAAACACCTTTTTTTTTTACTCCCCAGTGCTTACAGTCCATATGAAAGATATGTTCGTTGTTGTGACATCACAAAAAAATAAAATGGGTTTTAAAATGGTTTAACGCTCAAACTTGGCCTCCGACAGATCCGCTTTCTCTCTTTACCCGACATTAGGAGCCTAAGAAGTTACTCAAATGGAGCCGAAACTGATCGGCTGGCAGCATAAACCAAAACGACTTTCTCTTTTATCTTTATGTTTTAGATTTTAATTTCATATTCCATTAGAGCTTTTCTGACTGTGGGGTTTATCAAAATTTATCAGTGTTAAATGATGCACATGTTGCAGCACAGTGAGCCAGAATTCTGGATTCTGTTCCCTATTTATTTTTTGATTTCTTATGAAAAGAGTGATTTATTCAGTCACTAATTTTTGGTACTTTATTGGTGGGAATTTTGAAACAGCTCCATAGATACAAATATTGGCTGATATTATTGGACAATCGATATATCGGTCCAGCCCTACTGCCCACACCAGTGGATCCATTCGACATCATAAATTCCAATAAAACAATCAGAAGAGTTTAATGATAATATAGTAGAAGATTCAAAATATCAAAATATTATGCATCATGCCAACAGCAATTTAGCCCCATTCATGTTTTATTTCAGACCGCTTTCAATACAGGGCAGCCAATCGGAATACTGGTCATTTACATATATCAGTCTTAAAAGACAGTAAGAAACAGTAAAAACAGTAAAAATTATGACTGTTTTTGGTACATAAATGGACACATATTTGTCCTAAATATTATATAAAATATAAACGGCATAACTGGATTTTGGGAGAAAATATAATTATATTGTATGATATGGGGTCTTTAAAGGGGTGTGGCTAAAGGAGCTTGATAGAACACACAATTTTACAGAATTTTCATGTTTTTGTTCACCATCATTTCCTCACGACATCGTGTAAAGTTACATACAAGCACCGACAATCCCTGTGATGTTTTCCAAGTCTGACCGCTATTCTACAGGCTGATACATTAGAGCTGGGCAAGTTCATACATTATTATCACGTTAACACATTATTTACTTAACACTGACAAATATTGCGCATTATCACAGTTTTTATTACTATTATTTTGAAAGTTTGTTGCTTTTTTTGTGGTGGACCACTTCATCTCACTCTAACAGGGAGACTCTACTGAACACAGGCTGTTTCTGCTGCTCCCTGAAAAATTTTTCTGCTTGAACCTGTTCAGCTTTGGTTTAATATTTGATTTGATTACATTAACGTTGAAGTTGAGAATTACAGAAATATTTGAACTGTAACTGTGTGACTGTGTTAAAGGGAACACGGCTGTTAAAAAGCTCCTTGTTAGTTTAAAGTGTTTGTAAACCAAATGTTATTGCACTTTTGTTCATGCAGCAGTACTTTAAAAATAAAAGAGCGCAATACACTAGTTTTGAATTCATTATTGACTTTTGTGTGTAAGGATGCGATTAATCCCGATTTAACATTTTCATCATTGCCCAGCATTACAATAAATACAAACAAACTCGGTTACAAATGGACTCCAGAGACGGTTTTTATCCTTTTAGCCACAGAAAAGAAAACAAGCCGAGGTAAGGTCTACACAGCCAAGTCTGGATGTCCTCCTCATCCATTCCTTCCACTATAATGATCATTTTAATACAGTCATATGACTGCAATTGAATATTCAGTCTCTTAGCAGTAACACTAGCTATCTGGCCTCCATGGACCACCTAATGGAAACATTCCACCCTCTAAAATCCACTCCAGTTTGTCAATATTTCCTCCTACATTCGAGACCCATGATCTGGAGGGGGCTTCCTCACTGCAGGCATGTTCATATGGTGGTCTCTTTGAAACAAGTAGGAATGTCTAGGAATATTTTTAACAGTCTAATAATATCCTCATAACGAGAAACGTTAAATATGCTCCACTCTCCCATTTCCTTTTTGCATGCGAATGACTCATATGTGTCTGTGGGTAGTACCTCCGGGATCAATGAAGCTTCCGATTCGGGTTCTGAATCACAGGTTGCTAATAAACTCGGCACAAATAATTGCTGTCTTTACTGGGGTCTGGTGTTGATGTAACACGTTTCATGCCTTTGCAACGCGGCCTCCCAGCTTAAAATGATTTCTTTGTTAGGCGTTTTCTAATTCAGAACTAATTGGCCTCGGCCTGCTCCTCTGCAGGAGTCGAAAATAAGATTACGAAAGATTACACCAGGGGCATTCGTGTAATACCGAACACATGCTCCTGGGGCGGGTCACTCTCCGGCTACAGCGAATCCATCTTGATGTGCGAGGGCCGGGGGGAGGCATCTTCACTTGACCGGTGGCTAATTCTTTGATTAATCTCGTTCCTCACATGGGCTTCATGCTACGTGGCTGTTTATACATCGAGTCATTCGCCGTTAGTGCATGGCTGTAATCGGAAACGCAGCACAACAGCCCGCGGCCGCATTAGAGCAGGATGCAGATGATATCATCATCTACCCACCAGGCCATTACAGCCTAACTGGTCAGAATCAATCCTCTCCGAAGCTGTTTTCTCACCACTCGGATCGCAGCGGCGGCCAAGCCTTTAACGCTTCGGCGCTCTTCAACAACCTTGGTATGACTTTGGAGTGACCAATTTCCCAAAGAACCCTTCAACACTCTCAGAATCGGGACTCCAATCTCACTGCAGGTGACCGCACACACATTTTCGTGTTTTCCCCACTTTGAACGCCTGATCCAGCCCATTAAGGAGCTTGTTAATTAGTAAACAAACTGAATCAGGTGTGTTAGATCAGTCAGAGAGTAAAAACCGTGCAGAGCACAGGACTAAGATCGAAAATCCCCCAACTTCAGTTTAAATTGCTGCGCTAATATGGCACAATGCATTTTAATATCCCACTTGATCCCATATGTAACTCTGTCAGGTAGTGGTGGCTTAGCGGGTCGGACACGTACCTCTGAACCAAGAGGTTATGGGTTCGAATCCTACCTTCGGCATACCACCAAAGGGTTCCTGAGCAAGACCCTTGGGGTTAAGGGTCTTGTTTAGGAACCCAGTGGTGGTGTGCTAAATGTAGGATTCGAACCCATGACCTCCTGGTCCAGAGGCAAATATCCTACTGTCCCCTGAATGGAAGTCGCTTTGGACAAAAGCGTCCGCTAAACGCTGTTAATGTAAAATACTCATTGGCTTCCAATATGTTGGCTTCTATATTGTACCTTTAACTTGTACTTCTTGTTTAAGTTGTTTTACTTAGATTTGTTTTCTAACTTAAAAATGTGTTGATTTTTTATAATGTTGCACAGTCATAAAAAAGGAGCGGTTCAGGATACATTTCACTGTGTGTTGTACTTGTCTAACTATGCACGTGACAAATAAATCATCTTGAAAAATCTTAGAACATCAAGGTCACCTTTGCTTGGTGAAACCTTCAAAGTTCTGGACAGTAAATACACACGCAGAACATATCTGGAGCCCTTAGAGAAAACAGTCTAAAAAACAGTCTACAACCGGTGTAAGAATGTACAGAACACAGGACTAAGACTGGGAATCCTCTACCTTGCAACATCAAAGCCACCTTTTACCGAATAAAAACCTTCATGCTCTCAAGTTCTGGACAGTACGGACACACGCAGGACATACCGTTAAAGGACAAGCCCACCATACTCTCAGTCTGAAAATGTCAAACAGATACGCATCAGAATCATGCAAGCTGACCACCTGTCACTGATGTTACTCGAGTAATGGAAAATGATCGATAAAGTGTCGAAGCCCTACTATGGAGATGAAGAAGCTTTTGACTGCAAATGACTTTTTCAGAGTAAGAGTCTGGGATTCTAATGAGAAATCCTCAGCCACCTTCACCACCTTCATTAAAATGCCACTTTCAGTGCCTGTTACTTAAACGTGGAAAGAGATAAACAAATCAACAAGCAAAAAAAACAAAAAAAACCCCCAAATGAATAAACAACAGGAGTGGAGCTCCCTGCTGAGCGTTAGGGTAGAATATAATGAGATGTATCTCTGAACTGTACCTTCCAGCACAGTCAGTTTGGCGCTGGTGTTGATGTCTCCCGCGCTGTTGGCGGCCGTGCACTCGTAAATGGCCTCGTCCCGGTGAGTCCGCAGCGGCTGGATACGCAGGACGGAGCCCGAGCCGTCGTCAAACTCAATCACCTGAGAGAGAGAGAGAGAGAGAGAGAGAGAGAGAGAGAGAGAGAGAGAGAGAGAGAGAGAGAGAGAGAGAGAGAGAGAGAAATTCATGGCTGTTATTTTAGTGATGTTTGGCGTTACTTTACTGAAGGTGGTCATAATGATAAAACTCAGTGAACTGAGTCAACGGTGAGGGGGTGAAAGAGAGAGAGAAGAATATTGAGACGGGCAGAGGGAGAAAGAGAGAGTGAGTGTGAGAGAGAGCTAGAGAGAGAAGCAAGGGAGAGAGTATGAGAAAGAGACAGTGGGAGAGAAATACAGACAGAGAGGACAGTGTGTGAGAGAGAGAAAGAGAGATAGTGAGAGAATGAGATGCAGAGATAGTGAGAGAGTGTGAGATATAGAGAGGAAAGGAAGAAAAAGAAAAAGAGGTAGTGATACCGAGAAAGGGAGAGAAACAGTGAGAGAGTGAGATGGAGAGAGAGAGAGAAGTAGCGAAAGATAAAGAGAAAGAGAGACAGTGAGAGCAAAGAAAGATACAAAAATGAGAGAGAGAGAGAAAGAAGAAAGAAAGATGTAGAGAGAAAGAGAGGTAGAGAGAGACTGCCAGATGTAGAGAAATGGGGAGAGAGAGACAGAGAGAGTGAGAGAGTGAGATGTGGGGAGAGAGGGAGAGAAATGTAAAGATAGACAGTGAGAGAGCCTGAGATGTAGATAGAGAGATACTGAGAGAAAGATAGAATGTAGAGAGAGACAAAGAGAAGGAAAGACTATACAAAAACAAAGTGTATAAACTAGAGCATTAACAGAAGAGTCGATTTGTCAGAGGTCAGAGGCACAAGTCGACGCCCCCTGAGAAAAGTCGACACGTGTGGGGTTTTTAAAAAAAAATAAAAATTTACGCGCGCTTGTGTACACAATGCAGTCTCCGCCTCTGATTGGCTGACGCTGACACGCGTTCCTTGATTTAACCAATTATTATAGTCTCTTTATAAAAAGGGCGGGAACGGCGCAGAGAGGGGAATCTAAACACAAAACCACAACAAGACGAGAGACACGGTGGCAGAGGAGACAGACACGCATCACATGTGTGGAAATACTTCACTCTACACACACAAACAGCACGGAGACCTGCACAACCTGCAAGTCTGTGTTAAACTACAGTAACAGTACCGGCGTGGAGCGGAGCGGAGCGGCGCCGCGGCTTAAACTGTTCACACTAAACTGGGCACTTAAATTTTGTTTCGTTTAATTGTAATGTTGGCTGTTAATGTAACAGAGAACTTTAATAAAGACTTTAATGACGGATAAGTAGATCTGAAAAAAAAATCTGAAGTGGTTAATGCCCTAGTTTAAACACTGAGCGTCGGTTTCCCGGACAGGGATTAAGCCTAGTCCTGGATTGTACAGTGATGTGAATAGGAAAGGGTAGCCCAAGACTAGGCTTAATCCCTGTCTGGGAAACTAAGTCGAAGAGGAGAGTATTGTCTCTCTTTTTCTCTCTTTCTCTCTCTCTCTCTCTCTCTCTCTCTCTCTCTCTATTTACGAGCATCTCATCAACACGCCTTCTGCCTCCCTGCATCACGTCCCGACTGTAAAACCACGCAGAAACTTCGGCTTTTAGCGTAAAGAACATTAAGCCTAAATGTTCGAACGTCTTCGGAAAGTATTATCTTCACTTCCAGAGGCGTTAAAAGATGATTCACACAGAGCTAAACTAGGCTGTAACGTTTTAAGCCCCAGCTAACACTTTAGTCCACCAGGCGCTGGGGTACAGAGCGCTGCGCCGAGGAGAGCTTCAATACATTTATAGTTTATGCATCTCTAATGAAGAGCCGAATATCTATCAGGGATGAGTCATCCCCCCTTAACCCTGAAAAGACTACAGCTGTTATTGCTGTTTCAATTTACACAGTATAATTCACCACAGAGCAAAAACTCACAATCACTTACGCTGGGTGCTCAGGTTTAACCCTTCGTGTACAATTACAGCCGTCATTGTGAAATCCTATTTGCATAATTCATTTCATGAAAGGAGATGCAAATTACATTTACACTTTCCACTGACCTTCAGACGGATAACAAAGGAAAAACCTACACGAGGAGTCTTAGCAAGGTGTCGAGCCACTACGAGCCACCAGAACGGATTAAACTACACTGCATTTCTGCGAGAAAATGAAAGTGTAATTTTGTGGTTGCTGTGTTTGAAGACAAGCAAACATTTGTTTTATGAGCGAAAAAAAGTTCATGTTAAAAAGAAATTACTCGCAGCGTAGATTCGAACCGTCACTCTTCTGATTCTCTTCATTCAGTGCCCAGTGATTTAAAACTGAGCCACTGAGGCATTGACTTTCTGCCTCTTACCAAGCATAGATGGATGGATGGATGGATGGATGGATGGATGGATGGATATATGGATAGATAGACAGACAGACAGACAGACAGACAGATATAGATAGAGATAGATAGATAGATAGATAGATAGATAGACAGACAGATAGACAGATAGATATAGATATAGATAAATAGATAGATATAGAGATAGATAGATAGACAGACAGATAGATATAGATATAGATAAATAGATAGATATAGAGATAGATAGATAGACAGATAGATAGATAGATATACTTTGTCATTGTATCGAAGTACAATGACATTTTCACTGTGCCATACCTAAATGTAAAAATAGAATTAAAATAAATATAAATATAAATGGATACATAAACATACGTCACACAACATAACACAATCATCCAAGTCAATAAATATCGTCCCGTTATTGTATGTTTGAATGTCACACAGGGTGAAGTCAGGGGTGGGTTGCACCTTTCAGGATGTTGATGGTCCTGAGGATGTTAATACCACTTTATGGGCAATTACGGTGAAATATGTAGCCGCAGTCACGGGCTGATTATTTTTTAATCAAACCACAAAGAACAGTGACACACGTCTTTTTAACTGACCTGAGATTTAGCCTTGACGTCCGTTCATTAGTCTGCTGCGTGTTTAACCCGCAAGGTTGATCAGTTCCTCCGCTTTTATTGCTGTCCACCCGTCTTAGCCGTGACGTCACAGGCTCTCTCTCTGACACACATTTTAAATGTGACTCGACCATCCGCTCTCTCTCTCCACACACCGCGGAGGCGGCTTGACCACAAAAATCTCATTTTTAAACGATCAACGCTCGACCGCGATCAACCGATCAAAAAATTTGAATGCCTCGCATTACACTGGATATTGACGGACATTTTGACGTTGAACCCAAGCCAATATGCCGGTGTGACGGAGGATATAAGATATAAGAAATGGACAAAATATGAACGATTTAAAGCAAAGCCATGTTTGCATTGTTTAAATTAGAGAAATTTTAATCTTAATACAGCAATTTTTCAGGTGTAATAAGAAGGTTTTAGTTGGTTGCTACCATGGCAGATGACCTACTGCTAAAATTCTGGAGCAATTCTGGTCAGTAAGGTTAGTTTTTCAATGCCCACCCTTCCCACCAATATTCTCCCCAGTGTAGTCATGTCCAAAGGCACTGGCCAGCTATAACTCACCCAATTACACAACGCTGGAAACCCTTACGCCGCAGTGGGTAGTGCTGTCACCTCACTGTGAGGAGGTGTGGGGTCCCGGGGCGGTCAGGATTATTTCAGTATTGCATGTTCTCACCGTGTCTGCGGGGTTTCTGCCAGGAGCTCTGGTTTTCTCCGATAGTTTGTAAAGTCAAGTCAAATAGGTTTTTATTGTCATTTCTACCGTATACACACAGTACGTAGTAAAAATTAAACAAGGTTTCCCCAGGAGCAGAGCAGAACAGCATTGAACACAAGAGCAGCGATACTAAACTAGACACGACAACGTTCAGCGCGGTTGACAGTGGCTACAGTGAGGATAAATACAGTATTTTGAGGATAAAGCACAGTATTCTAGCAGCAGAGATGTGCAAAGACGCAGAACAGAGTTTCCATGTGCAAAAAAAAAAAAAAAAAAAAAAATGCAAAACAGCAATAAATATAACTGTGCAGGTTGTAGCAGCAACCTTGTGTAAAAAAGGGTATTTTTAACAAGTAATTACAGTCTGAGCTGTTCAGGGGGTGGGGTGAGGCGTTACTATAACATCCGTCTCGTTGTGGCCGGACTGTTCAGCGCCGATAGTCTGATCATGTTCTGCCTTCAGAGGAACGGATGCTCTTACACCTCGCACTGAAGAGCGCACATCAGAACACCACGCTCCCTGACTGAGCTCCCTCGCCCACCGCGGGAGGGTGAACGTTACCCTGAAATCATCATTAAACCCTTCGAACAGGGTTCGCTCCTTCAGCTGTGCGGCACAGTGGTGGATCCGACGGCCGTCTGAGGCCAGTCTGAGCGTGTGAGGTGGGAAACGAGGTAGAAGAGGGCCAGCTCTCTTTTGAAGATTACTTCTTGAGCGATCGCTCTTGAAGCTACATCCCCCCACCCACGGAGTAATAATGGGCCCCCCTGCCGACTCGAAGCATCACGCGGTCATCGCACCCTCCGCTCGGGCCTAGAGCGCGCCGTCTGCCGCGAGACGGCCAGCAGAAAGGAAGCTGGAAAAAAAAGCCTCGCACTGAACAGACTCCAATCTGTCCATCATTTCCACATGAATAAAATATATTACACTAACGCAATTACGGGCAAAAAGTCAGTAAACTGAAAGACAAAGGGGTGTGGGTGTAATATATTTTATTCATGTGGAAACGATGAACACGTCAAGTCGATTCAGCATTTAATTAAGTGGAAATGATTAGAACAATCGCTTTAATTATTTATTTGTTTTATAGGCTGATTTAGTGATTTATCTCTACGATTGAGGCTGATTTACTGATTTATCTCTACGATTGAGGCTGATGTAGTGATTTATCTCTGTGATTGAGGCTGATTTAGTGATTTATCTCTGTGATTGAGGCTGATTTAGTGATTTATCTCTATGATTGAGGCTGATTTACTGATTTATCTCTGTGATTGAGGCTGATTTAGTGATTTATCCCTGTGTTTGAGGCTGATTTAGTGATTTATCCCTGTGTTTGAGGCTGATTTAGTGATTTATCCCTGTGTTTGAGGCTGAGGTACTGATGCATCTCTGCATTTTATGCTCATTTGCTGATTTATCTCTGCGTTTTAGGCTGATTTACTGATGCATCTCTGTGTTTTGCTATGCTTTACTGATGTATCCCTGTGATTTAGGCAAAATGACCAATTAATCTTTCTCTTTTAGACGGATTTACTGATTCATCTTTGTGTATTCGGCTGATTTAGTGATGTATTTCTGTCTTTAAGTTTGATTTACGGACGTATCTCTGTGTTTTAGGCTGATTTACGGATTTATCTTTGCGTTTCAGGCTGATTAACTGATTGAAAATAGCATGAGAACAGATATCGGTATGAGAATAACCACCTACAGGTGCTGAACAATTAAAGAGAGGAGCTGTGACTGGAATGAAAGTGGAGAGAGGACTGGAGGACAGTTTATGGGGGAGGTGTCTGGGGGGATACCTCAAATCTCTGAGAGCTGACTTTCTTCCCCTTCTTCATCCACGTTATCCGGGGTTTGGGGTCCCCCACCGCCTGGCACACAAACGACGCCACCCCACCAGAAATCCCTATTTGGTCCTCTGGAGTCTTGATAAAACTTGGCAAGCCTGGCAGAGAGCGAGAGAGAGAGAGAAAGAGAGAGAGAGAGAGATAAAGACATCAGTTGAATTGTGAACTAATATCTCATATCAAGGTGACAGTTCATCAATAAATCATCCCTGTTTACAGATGATGTCATACAGTGTAAGAAACCGCACGTCAATTATTTATGAGCTTTTATATGTAACCACCAGTGAACTTACAAATGTCTTCTGAGAGTTCACATGGATGTTGATGACAGTAAAATTGTAGCAAGTCTGAACTAAATCAGTTTTTGGGGACTATTTTGCCTTACAATGCCCTGCATGTATCCCTCCACCATGAATGGGTTTAGTTTTAGGACCAAACGCTTCTCAAAACTCTGGTAAAACAACATTTTAGGTGTCAGACGGTGCAACTATAACTGGAATAACTTTCCGTGAGGGAACTTTTAGACGCCTGGTTCCGTTCACCTCCACTGTGAGCAGTTCTGCTACAGACTGCAGGCTAATGCACACGTTCACATGCAAAAAGTGCAGAGGGGTGAAAACATGGGTCCTGTTCTAGCGAGAGCTGCTGGCAGACGCAGTGGCTAAACGGGTTTTTTGTTTTGACCGTCTACAGATCTATCATGCAGGCGCCGAGCTGTTTGCATACGGACACGCTCACACACCCAACGCCTCCATCACCAAGATACAACACAAACCACAACACACAACCGGTTCCATCCGCGCGACCTGCCAGGGCGACACAAGAACACGACGATCCGTTCGGAACTGGGAGCTTTTCTTCCTGTTTTTAGGGAGTGAGAACCGTTTCTCTGCAGGTCTGCAATAAAGACTGCTTATCAAAATCAGTTCTTTAAGCAATTTCCTCTGGATCAAATAAGTTTTCTGATTCTGATTTCCGATACTCTTATTGATCTCACTCCTCATAAATTGCTGCAAAAAAAAAAAAAAAAACACGTCACATGAAAAGATGTGAATAGATTCAGCAATAATTTTTATTGTGGCTAAACTGTGTCCTGAGTGCCAATAGCAACATGATCATTCATAAATATATATATATATAAATATACACACAGTACTGTGCAAAAAGTCTTTGGCACCTGTGCAAATCGTTTGAAGTCATTTATACCAGCAGCGCTTCTTTCTGCTGGCAAAAACACAGCGGAATATTAGAATAAACGCAAACAAACAAGAAAGCAGTAAAAAGTATCAAGATTTCTTTTTTCTAAACAGTAGTCAATATTTTGTGAGCTGGTTAGAAGAACACAGGTTTGGATCCAGATTTCTGCTCAGTGCCTCCAGTCATTG
>JBBJLS010117108.1:0-18134 GCA_037577275.1 Bryconaethiops microstoma
GTGGCACGGGTGAATTTATTTTTAACGGTACGCCCATACCGGGTACACATATATTTGATTTGGTAAAAAGTGTTACAGCTCCACAGGCCGTGAAACAGCATGGGAGACCACACGGATGGCACGAGTTTCTGAGCGCTGTGGCTAAGCTAAACATACCACTTTCTATAGTTCCAAACAGACTTGTTAAAGAGGAAACTAAATCATTTAAAAAGACAGGGGCCCATGGGTATAGAACACCATCCAGGAGTTCGAAATCTCCCCTTTGTCCAACACCAAAATTGGATAGGTCAGAGTGGTTTGATTTTTATTAAAATCATTGTTATCATTTTGTTATAATGTTTGTATGTAATTGTTATACTTGAAAATAAATGTCTATATTTTTTCGTCATTGATATAAATGTGTTTGATTTTGCAGATAGACATCTGGTGAGGTAGGTTTATTTTACAATACGAATACAGAACTGAGAGGGCACGGTGGCCAGTTACTAACGATATTAACTTACAAGGAGAAAGAGGAACATGTCGTAACTTAAAGTATGCATCCATGACAAACAACACCCAGTGACAGACAAATATACTTAGTGTGAACCAATGAATATGTGGAATGTGATTGGGGTGATCAAGTTCAGCTGAGGGGAATTTCCAGTCTGAGTCCGTGGCGACCTCTGGTGGGTGCAGAGCGGGACTGTGACAGTACGCACCCCCCCAAGACGTGCCGCACCGAGGCACTGACAAAAGCCTCCCAGTCCACACCAGCAGAAGTGGAGGGGAGGACGAAGGAACAACAATGACCCCCACCCACGGAGGTGGAGGAGGAGGAGGAGGAGGAGGCAAGTGTGTCTGTTTGACGATTGAGGTGGGCGGATGATACACTGTCCCTGGGGTGGATGCTGGTTGTAGGTCTGGGTCTTGATAGCTCGGTCTGGAAACCGGTTCAGGAGTTGAAGTTGACATGTACAAGGTGGTAACCAATTCTGTGTCTGTTTCTTGGGTGGTCCATGCAAAGGTCGATTCCGGATCTGAGGCAGGAATGAACGTAGGTGAGTCCGGTATGGAAACCGGAAAGTGCGTCAATGAGCCCGGTGCGATAACTGGAACGGAAGCGTGATTCGGGGAGTCCAGATCAGGAGGCGGAGCCAGAGTTGATATGTCCGGTACGTGAACTGGAGCAGGGTCAGGAGTGGGTGAATCCGGTGTGGAAACTGGAACAGGTGCAGGTACTGGAGTTGACGAGCACAGTGCAGGAACCGGGACAGGGTCAGGTGCTGGGGTTGGGTCTTGAGAGTCCGGTGCGAGGACCGGAACGAGGGCTCGAGAGTCCGGTGTGGCGACCGGAACGGAGGCTCGAGAGTCCATGGCCTGGGGAGCCGGCACGGGAACCAGCAGGGGGACCGCAGCCTGGGGAGCCGACGTGGAAACAGGCACAGAAGTAGGAGCTGAGGCATCCGGTGTGGAGACCGACAAGGGGGCAGGAGTTGAGGTGTCTGGTGTGGGAATCGGATCGGGGCTGGAGACAGTGAGTCCGGTGTGAAAACTGGACCAGGGGCTGGAGATGATAAGTCTGGTGCGGAAACTGGACCAGGGGCTGGACACAATGAGGCCGGTGCGGAAACCGGACCAAGGGCTGGAGACGATGAGTCCGGTGCGGAAACCGGACCAGGGGCTGGAGTCGGCGGATCCGGCGCAGAAACCGGACCGGGATCAGGGATTGGAGCAGGAGTCGGCGAGTCCGGTGTGGGAACTGGAGCAGGGTCAAGGACTGGAACTGGAGCCGAGGGACCCAGTGCGGGAGCCGTGTCGGGGGCAGGAGTTGGCGAGTCCAGGACTGGTGCTGGATCTTGTGCGCGGGGTGCCGGCGCTGGACCTTGGGCGCGAGGAGCAGGCACTGGACCTTGGGCGCGAGGAGCAGGTGATGGACCTTGGGCGCGAGGAGCAGGTGCTGGACCTTGGGCGCGAGGAGCAGGCGCTGGACCTTGGGCGCGAGGAGCAGGCGCTGGACCTTGGGCGCGAGGAGCAGGTGCTGGACCTTGGGTGCGAGGAGCTGAGGCTGGGTCTCGGGTGTGAGGAGCTGAGGCTGGGCCTCGGGTGCAAGGAGCTGAGGCTGGGCCTTGGGTGCGAGGAGCTGAGGCTGGGCCCTGGGTGCGAGGAGCCATCGCTGGGCCTTGGGTGCAAGGAGCTGTCGCTGGACCTTGGGTGCGAGGGTCTGTCACTGGACCTTGGGTGCGAGGGGCTGTCGCTGGACCTTGGGTGCGAGGAGCCGTCGCTGGACCTTGGGTGCTCGAGTTATGAGGTTCAGAGGCTGGAACAGAACTTCGAGGTGCAGGAGTTGGAGTCAGTGAGTCCGGTGAGGAAACCGGAACAGGGGTTGTAGTCTGAGAGTTCAGTAATAAGTTCGCGGGAAGGGAGTTGCTACATGCTTCACATTCGGTGACTGTTGGGATACACTCTGGAAACACCAGAGGAGGTTTGTGGCGTGCTTGGGCTACGGGGGAAGAAATACAGCTCATTTGAACCATGGAGAGAGTGTTGCTGCACACTCAAGCCACGGGGAAAGAACTGCTGTTCACTTGCGCCACGGGGAGAGAGCCGCTGCACACTTGAACCATGGAGAGAGAGCTGTTGCGCACTCGAGCCAGGGTAAGAGAGTCGCTGCACACTTGATCCGCAGGGAGAGAGCTGTTGCGCACCTGAGTCACAGGGAAAGAGCTGCTGCTCACTTGAGTCACAGAGAGAGAGCCGCTGCACACTTGAGCCATGGGGAGAGAGCTGCGTGGAGGGACTCTGGGTGTAGAGCTGAATACTGGAGTTAATCCTGTACTTGGAGTAGAGGCTGAGTTGAAAGTTGAGTCGGGTGTTGAAGGAATCTGATCAGCTTGGTACTGGTTCAAGAGATGTTGAACTGACTGTGACAGGGTTGACCAGGACAGACGGCTGGGTTGAATACTGGGACTGGAGTAGTTGTCAGGCTGGGTGTGAAATCTGGGCTGGATCTTGGGACGGGACTGGTTATCGGATCGGGAGCTGTGCCAAGAGTTGGCGTGAGAATTGAAGTGACTATTGGAATTACTACTAACAATGGCTGACGATCGGGGAGGAAAACTGGTACTGGGTTGATTGATGTATCGAGATTTAGTGCTGGATTGGGTGTGGAAACCGGACTGGATCTTGGAACTTTAGTGAACTCTGGGGTTGAGTTTGGACGGAGTACTGGAGCTAGGTCCGGGTGTATTTCGGGAATGGAGTGGTTCTTGAGTGAACGAGTCAGAGGTTGAGACAATGATGGTTTGGCTGAGTTGTGTTGGCTTGATTTGGACGTGACAGACAAAGAATGTTGATTCGGGCGTTTCTATGGGAGCCGCCATCTTAGAGCCCGCATGGGATTTCCCTCGCCTTCATGGTTTCCCCGTTGATTTCGCTACGGGGAGTTCGTTTAGAAACCCCACTAGATCAAATACCACTGGCGGGTCCTCCGGTTGTCCACTCCACCCGTACGTTAGTTGCTCCTCTTCTGAACTCACATACTCCAGGGACTCCGGGGGCTTGGACTGACGGGCTTCTCTCCGGCATTGATTTCAGCGTCTCCCACGCATTGATCCTTTGGACGTGGGAATTCCATCTGCTGAGCCTCTCCGATGGATGCATTCTGTCACGGTACGACCGGGTTCAGATAAAAATGACGCAAGCGAGGCACAGGTGCAGATGGACATCAGGTGAGGTAGGTTTATTTTACAATACGAATACAGAACTGAGAGGGCACGGTGGTCAGTTACTAACGATAGTAGAGAAGGAGTAAGTTAAAATATGCATCCATGACAAACACCCAGTGACAGACATATATACTTAGTGTGCACCAATGAATATGTAGAATGTGATTAGGGTGATCAAGTTCAGCTGAGGGGAATTTCCAGTCCGAGTCCGTGGCGACCTCAGGTGGTCGCAGAGCGGGACTGTGACAGTGTCTAGGTTTGGATATATTGCCATACCCCTGTGAGGCCCCTTCTGCCTTATAACTGCAGTATCTCTACTTTCCTCACTTGTTTGAGATACACACGCCAATCCTGGTTCTCCTGGGCTATCTCCTTCACTATCCAAGGGTAATATACCTTCATCTATTTCTAGTTCCCCACTCGGATTTCCTTTAACAGTCACTTGCCCCAGTGACATCAAACCTTCCTTCAATAACAGGATACTGACCAGTATAGGGAGGAGGGGTATCATATTTTTTCATTTTCTTCTCTAATTCTTCCCTGTCCTGTTGCTTTTTAAGGAAATGTTTTTCCCCCTCAATTTTTAACAATTTTAGTATTCCCAATTCATTTTCTCTTTTTATCTTCCTCTCCTCACTTTTATCCCTTGACTTGTGGTTCTGAATGAGAACTTTTAATGCCTCACAAAGCCCCAAATTAAACGTACCCCCTTCTGGCCATTGTGTATTTAGACTTTTGGTACGCTTTACCCATTTCTTACTAAGTTTCATAATTTTATCTTTTATCTTAATAATAGATTCTTCTCTCATTTTTTTCCACAGGCATTTTACCCTTTTTTGCAACTTGTAATGATCACAGGGAAGGATCCAAAAGCAGAATGAAAAATAGTTTATTGAAAGAAACAAGTCCGTGAGGCAAAAGGGGGAAAAACCAGAGTCCAGGCAAAAAGTCAAAAAATCCAAAATCCGCGAAACGATCAAAGGGGCAAGGCAAAAAGCGTAATCCAAGGACAGAACAGGGTCATAACAAGAACTAGAAAAATACTCAAAGGGAATCGCTCGGTAAGCTAGGCAAAACTAGAATACTTCGCACTGGGTAAAGATTGAGAGGATATATATATACTCTAGGGGTCTAATACTCAGGTGATCTTGATCTATCTCTGATTGGCTTGGCTGGATTCCTGGATCTGGATCATTCAAGTCCTCTGGTTTGGGACTCCAGATCCGTTCCGTGAGTTACAGAAACGAGATGTACGAGTGTTAACATCTGGAAGACAGTGTCAAAACAACCGACATAAAGGGTCAAATTGCCCCAACATAAACCAAAAATTACTTGTTTGAAAAATTACTAGTTATTCTTGATTCTAATGTCTTTTTTCACCCCTGCTCATAGGATACAAATTCAGCTTAGCTTGACTTCACCACTGTTCTGGACCATTCTCTCTCTCTCTCTCTCTCTCTCTCTCTCTCTCTCTCTCTCCGTCATACACAGAGACAGAAGTCGGTGATGGCAGCTGAAGCTGTAAAAAAGATGAATCCCAGCGTGAACATCACGGCTCATCAGAATCGCGTGTGTCTGGAGACTGAGGGCGTCTACACATCCCAGTTCTACAGCGGCCTGGACGGAGTGGCTGCTGCGCTGGACAACGTGGACGCCCGTGAGTGACATAACACTGCATAACACTGACATAACACTGCTGATGCTAACAGAAGAAATGGAAGAATACAGGTCCTGCAGCAGAACATGGCATTCTGTTGTGTAAGAGTGATAAGGCCTGGCATTATGTATGACAAATCGGAATCTCTGTAATAGTATCTCCAGGGAGGGCTCAGGAATGTATCCCAGATCTCTTTACTCGTCAACAGTTTTGCTGCTTCACTTTTGGTCCATTTCTGCCTCTCCCAAAATGACCTCTGCCTCGTCCAGCTGTGTATCATTATTAGGGGTGGGCAATATGTATTATTGCTGTAAATAATAACCCACTTTCCTGAGTACATCATCAGTAGTACTGGAATGGTAACAACAAATACATACGTAAGACTGCAAGAAAGTCCTGGGTTCCATTACTGTGTGAATTTTGCATGTTTTTAATCTTGTCTGTGTGAGTTTTTGCTGGGAGCTCCAGTTTCCTCCCAGAGTCCAAAGACATGCATAAAATATCCCCTAGAACTGAGTATGTGTGTTTGTCTGTGTATGTGTCCTGCAATATACTAGTGACTTTCACCCTAGAAACTTTGGGATCGACACAGCGGACACGGCTCAGAAAATGAATACATGAATGATAAATCTAGTTATTTGAACAAGATTTAGTCTTTTTATTTATTCATTTGTTTAATATTTAAAGGCCTCAGTAAATGTAACGGTAGGCATTGCATTGGTATGCAGAAATACTTAATAAGCTATGTAGACTTTTTTCGAGACACAAGTAGTCCACAATTCTCAATAATTTACTGATGTCAGGTTTTGAAACTAATGATTTCTAATCTGACAGGAAACTAAACACAACATAGCCTAAGCCTATCCTTGAAACTCAAAATGCATTATTTATATATGCACATGATACATTTTTGAAAAGTGATTGTAGACTCAGTTTTCGTATATAAAATAATAATCAGAATAAAATAACTTATATATTTCATACATTTGACATGTTTTCATACATTTTTTCTATGTTTTATAAATGTACTTTTATGACAGTGTGGCACTGCTGTTTTTGCCAGTGCATTTTATTTGTTTAGACTTTTTTGTAAACTGAATATAGTATTAAATTTCATGTTCTTTTAAAATGTATTATGATATTTTTGCCAGTCATCTGGGCGTTTGTGCTCTGGGTGATGAAGGACAAAGCAGATTTCCTCATGATGTCTTTCCTGCATGTTTGAAGGAGTGTATCTGGATGGATGCTGTGTGCAATACAAGAAGCCCATGTTGGAGGGGGGCACTCTGGGCAGTAAGGGCCACACCCTGGTGGTGGTTCCACACCTGACTGAGTCTTACGGACCTGCCTCGTCATCAGGACAGACTGCCGTTCCCCTCTGCACCCTGAAGCACTTCCCCCACCGCATAGAGCACACTCTGCAGGTGAGGCTCACACGTGACTGGGACTGTACTGGCACTTTCCATACCTTCATCATGTTCTTGGCTTTTATCACTGCCTGTCTGGCTTCCTCACTGAGTTTCTGCATTAACAAGCACACAAAACTGCATACTGTGTGTGTGTCACAAGTTTGATTTTCACTGTTACCTTTTCAGTTAAGTGAGAAAAAAGTACCTGCAATTACTTTGTTAAGGTAAAAACAATTCAAAGCTGTAAGAACGGTCTGCTGGGCAAGTATCCAGGAAAACTAATCGATGTTAAAGGATGAGCCAATAGGCGTGCAGGTCCAACCCACTAACACTGATTGACAGCCAAAGAAATGTCATGAAATGATGAAATACGGCATCATGAAATGATGAAATACGGCATTATGAAATAAATACTGACTTTGAAAAATAAAAAATATGAACTCATATTTCACAATAATAAGTCAATTTATATAACAGAATGTAATGTGATGTGAGTGTAGTTAAAGAACTTCTGCAGAAATCTTCGCATGTCTTCAAAAAGCACAAAAAACGTCGCTTTGACCTGACGTGGTGCAGTAAGAGGGTGAGCCCAATATCGGCGACGTATCAGGAGGATTTTTAAAACAATATTGTCGATTGTAAGTTTTAACAAAGAATAAAACTTTGTTTTCAATGTAGAACTACAAATCAATATGTCCAACAAGTAAACAATCAGGAGAGAATAATTACTGCCCCCACAGGTGAATACACGAAACTACACATTGGGCTGCAGGCTGGAGTTAAACAGCGTCAGACGAACGCCAGTGTAGCGCCTCACTGAAGTCAATCAAGCGCAGATACAAAACGTAACAAAAACGCCTATGGCATTCAGAACGCGTTCATTTATCCAGGGTTCAAGGCCTTTGTGTAAGGACAAATGTGGTTATAGAGTCACAGCAGCCTTATAAAAGGGTTTGAATATTTTTGGCCTTATTTGTATGTATTACATTTTCATATTACATTCTATGCGTTAGGAAGCAAAATGCCAAGCCAAGTGGTGATAATTTTAAAATGGAAAATTCTGGTGTGTTTCAGATCTTTATCATTTGAATTTCTCTACGTTTGCATCCAAAATGCGTCCACACTAAAAAAAAAATAGCCACAGACTTTGATGTTTCCATCTCTGTGCTTTACAGCACTGTATGTACAGTCTAGTCAGAATTTTCTCCAGGTTTTGACGTTTTCTTAGGAGTGTTTTTCTTTGAAACTAATATCTTTTTGTAAACATAAGAAGTAACCTGGAGAGCTTAATTAAATGAATATTTGAGTGAAAAATCTACACAATCTTCTACTTACCACAGATCCATTCGATCATCCAAGACAGCAGTCACCCAAATAGATTAGTCCTCAGTAGTCCCCAAAACCCATCTAAAACCTTTCAGACCACATTCAGTTCTTACTTGGGGGGGGGGAACAGACTTGTGGATGTGGTTCAGGATGCGATATGATTTACTGATCTGTAAAAAAGAACAAGCCCTGTGGTTCTAGTACTAAACTATAGAAGCAAAATTTATCCTCCAAATGTGTCTTGCTACATCGGGGGTAAGAGGGTAAATTTGTGTTAACATGAATTTTTGAGAAACAGTTTGTATAAAGTTTGTTAAAGTGTCCAAATAAGTGTATATTCTCTGTATATAGCTTTTCCACCTTTGCCCCTATTGTGATCTGCTCTCACAGTGATTCACTGTTAAAAGTATGGTATTACATGTTACTATATTTACCACATAAATAAATGTAATGCGTCACACTGTCGTTTCAGTGGGCCAGGGACCAGTTTGAGGGCCTGTTCAAGCACTTGGCTGAGAACGTTAATCAGTATCTGAGGTACGTCGGAATCCAAGTGTGTGACAACCATTTGAAATAAGCAGAGTGTTAAATATCAAGTGGACAGCAATAAATACACCGTATACCCCCAAAAAAGTGCCGTATATCCAGGCAGTCCTTCAAGTATTTTAATGCGTTCCCATTTTTGTTCATTTGGGCACATAAGGCTTGCATATTTTCTACAGAAAAACACAGACTGAAGGAATGGACTCTCGAGTATTTGCACATGAACCTAAAGTCACCATAACCTCTGACAAGCATAGGTACCTTTAACTACAGGGTGTACTTTTATAACCATGTATGTGACAAATAAAGCTTTTTGAAAAGTGGTTAAAAAAAACATCCTTGGGCTACTGTATGTAGTAGTGGAACAGTTTTCTCTGGAGGGATGGAGCTCCATGCAATACATTCGAGATGAGTTAAAGTGATATTTGTGATCCAGATTAATGTTTAAACATCTCATCAATGCCCTTGTGGCTAAATGCAATCAAATCCTCACAACAATGTTCTGACATTTAGCCATCCTAACAGAACACAGGTTGTTATTTGAATAAAGAAGAAAGAAACTCTTCTATTAATACTCTTGTTTTCAGAAGGTACACTGGGGTCTACAAGGTTTTAGACATTTAACGAATGCAGAAGTTGAAATGTGTCGATTAAACCGTCTTATCAGTCCCAGGCTCTAACAGACACACTTGTAACACCTCGAAACTGGAAGCCTTCAACATGTTCCTCCTGTCTGGATGTAGTTGTTCGTTATGTGAGTGAGCCTGATTTCCTGTGGTGAGGTTTAACTTGATCCAGATCTCTCTCACCCCCCTCTCCCCTGTTTGAAAGAAAGCGAGGGATGTTCAGCTAGAAATGAGTGCAAACGTTCAAACAGGAAGAGGAGGCTTGTGGGCCGGGCAGATAGTGCTCTCTGAGTGCTCCTGCCCGTTTCCCTTAAAACCAACTACATCCTGTTGATTACCTGCAAAAGCGAGTGTTAGACTGAAGCTGAAGTGAGACCAGCAATTTAGCTACAATATATACAATTTGTACAGTATATTTTGCAGACCAATGCAGCCACGTATTGCACACTGGAGACTGGACGCAATAGCAGTGTGATTTTGCTGTGTTGGCAGTTCATCTTTTGTGTATTCTTGAAGAAGGCCGTGACCAGTAGGTGTTTGCTCGTGTGTGGTTTAGAATAAAGAAACTTCTAAAATCCCCTGGTTCCCTGTATAATTATCCTGAGACACAGTCTTCCACATCTCTTTGTCTTCACGCTTTGCTGCAAGTGTGTAAAACGTTGACAATCAACTAGAGGAAAGCAATAGTCTGTTTAAAAAAAAACAAAACAGTTATGCAATTTTCCCTTTAGTCCAAATGCAGTCAATGCCAGTACTTGTTCAGTGTTTGAAGTTTTTGGAGATACGAAGCAAACACAGCTAAAAATGTCTGGATGTTGAATTCGTCTCACTTGCCTCAAACCATGAGTTGTTTAGTGGTTTCAAATGGACAAAAATACGCACAAATTTTAGGCTTAAAGAAGCTGCTATTGCTGTTTCAGCTAGATGGTACACTATTGTCCATTTTTATAGATGCAAGTATGTCATACAGTGTCAGAAACCACACGAGTAACTCTGTTTAAGATGGCTCAACACAGTTTGAGGTGAGTATGTGAAGGCATGGAGGTTCTGTTGTTTGTAACTTCATTGTAACTCTAGTGCAAAACCAACGAAGCACAAAGATTCAAACACAACATTCGGGTTAAAGGGGAACTCCACTTATTGCTTCAAAATTATTGCATAATTCAGTGACTGAGATGTAAACAAAGTCGTTCAGAGTGTTTTGATTTGATGCTTCATTGTGCAGAGACTTTCTTTACAGTGGCAATGAGGGTTTTTTAAAATAAAAACAGACAGTTTATTGTCCGAGATGACCAGTGCATCTTGAGTTTTTATATGTATTAATGAAGATTCATTATGCTCTGCACATTTTGTAAATATGTTTAAGGCCAACACCTTATGTCTCAGTAATGTGGCAAGATATTTATTAAAAATAAGTGTTATGAAAATAACATTTCATGCACTTTCTTCATGTGTCAAAGCTTTGAAAGGCATTAAAGGCTTTGGACGTCTGGTTCCCATCAGTTACACAGGAAATAACTCCGACTTTAGTCTCTCCTTAGATTTAGGTGTGGTTTGATGTTAAATGTCACATTTAACCATTCTAAATGTCTTTGATATCATCTTAAAGATATGGAATATTTATTTAATGGGAAAATGTAGACTTCATTTCTAAGCTGCATAGAATCTGCTTGCAATTAGCAATTAACAAATGAACCATATAAATAATGTAAAATGTTGCTGCTGACCCACACTGATAACTTCATTCAGGTCTGATAAACCCCTAAAGCCATGAAGCCTAGTGTTATCTTCTGTTCTAATACTTGGTCTGGTTCTCTCTGGCAGTGACCCTGAATTTTGGGCTCGGACGGAGGCCCGTGGGGAGGTGGAGGCTGTAGAGGTGCTGGAAGGGGTCTACACCAGTCTGAAGGATCGTCCACAGGGCTGGACAGAGTGTGTAGCCTGGGCCCGTATCCAGTGGGAGAGCCTTTACAACAACCACATCACACAGCTGCTCCACTGCTTCCCTCCAGACCATGTAATTTCACACATAGACACACACACACACACACACACTCACACACAGTTCAATGTAAACATATGCTGTCTATGAGTGCCTGTGTGTTAGAGGGGTTGCCATCCAGCAGTTGGCAGATCATGGCTTAGTGCCAGAAGCCTGGAGGACGCAGCTGTACTGTGTGTCACCTGCATTTGTGACCAGCAGGGGGTGCTGTAGTCCACACAAACTCGGTTCATTAAGTTTAAACCAGCTCTGAGAGGGGTCAGGGATAACCATTCATATGCAGGGCGAAATGATGGAGTACATATTCATAGTGTGCTTTCATTTAACATTTGATTTACTTAAACTGAAGTTTAAACTCACAGGATTTAAAAGATACAGTAAAATAATGGAGTCATCAACAAGCTTTATACAGAAAATGAAAGTTCAGTGATGAAGAGAGAGTGGTGTTGTTGTGGTTCTTCTCATGAAAAGATTTTCCGGGGGTTAACTCTTCTCTGGTGAAGAAAATACAGTTAATGAAGCAATACACACTGCTTGTCTGTACAAAGTCAGTATAAATGGGAGTTCCTGTTTGTCATTAATATATTCTACAGATCATCCAGTGTGTTTTGTTCCAGGCTGTTTTAGTAACCAAAGACTAAAGTGTAGTTTTGCCTATTTTAAATTCCCGTACTAAGCAGAAGTGTAAAAAAAAACAAAAGTGAGATAATGACATTTTCATTATCATGGTAGTTTACGCCACAATATATCATTTAATGCTTTTCTGACAATTTCACAGATATCAATAGTATTTAAAGAGCCCATGCTGTATATTTTTCATGTATTTTCCCCCTGAGGTTCACTTATGATTATGTTACATACGCAGTCATATTTCATTTCTACATGGCCATTTTTTCAACCACACATTGTCCTCAACAGGTTGTTTCTGTTGACCGTGTCACTATGCCTTTTAAGACTGATGTATGTTAAATACTCCTATTTTGATTGGTTTCCTTGTGCTGTGCCTCGTTTATAAAGCAGCACTGTCCGAAGCAGTCCTTAAAACCTCGTCATGAATGGACAAGGCTGAACTGTAGAAGGCTGAATAGGATATGAGTAATTTTGTTGCCATTTGTCACATTACAAATTCAACATGGGCGGTTTTCCATATACTGTATAGAATGGGTGTGCAATGTTAATGTACGTACTACTTCTATAAAAAATTGATGAAATGTAATTTTCTGTGATATGGGGCCTTTAAGAAACACTGACAAATTGTGTGTTTAGTTAAGGGCAAAATTTGTCTATTTAACTAGATTTAGTGCAAATTAGACTGATGTACACCCTTTCTAGGACTTCCAGGTCTAGCTATAGAATGTTTCTGTTAGGTGTCTGGTAGCAGCCGTCTGTATTCAGAGTGAACACACACACACACACACACACACACACACACACACACACACACACACTCTCCCCCCGTCTCTCTCTCTATCTCTCTCTCTTACACACTCACACACACATACATACACACACCATAAACGACACTTATATAAATGACACTTTTTTGCATCATGAAGGGCACATAAGCAGTTTCCTTTGTGTCCAAGGTTGTAAACAGTATTTTTGTGATGTTTCCTATAGTGTCTATTCCCAGCCATCCGTCATTATTTTGACCACAGTGCCGTTTTAAGGAAATTGGTTAAAAGCCATGGCTCGTTGTAAAGCAAAAATGGGTCATCTCTGCTCATAAGTGATAAGTTGCCTTTCTGATAAAACCTTGTTTCGTTGCCTTATCACTGTCCACAGCAGGGAAGCTGTGGCACTTCCGTCAAAACCACAGTAGAAAAACGCACAATGAATCCGAAATGTTGTTGTTACGTTCTTCTGCATGTAACACAGAAAGCTAGGTCTTCATGGCTGGAATTTATGAGTCCGTTTGTGTGTGTGTTTTTCAGAATGTGATTGTGCAACAGCACAAGTGTGCAGCTATCAGCACAGGGTGCTGTTCCATGCCTGCTGCATAATGACATCAGTGTGTCTAATCCATATCTTTGTCACACACTGCGCAAGCAGATGGCAGGTGTTAGGAAGCTGCAAGTGTTCGTTTTCTTGCTGTTCTGCTGTTTATATATCTTGTAAACAGAGAGTATAATTTACGGTCCATTATAAAGGTGTTATTTGTAAAGTGACAATAAAATGTTGGTTAAGTTTTTAAGGCACGATGGCCTACGGCGAAAGTGTAGCTCTGAGATGAGCTCTTTACTCCTGGGAGGTAGTTAAGAGATGTCAGTTTGATTGAAAAGCTTTCACTGGTCTCAGCTAAAGTGTGTTATACGAGTTGCCCCCTTCAGCTACATTGCAGGGCGCTCTTTAAAGCTGTGAGGCCCAGTGAGTTACCACTTACGTGAATTTCACATATACAATACTTTGCAAATGATTTTATGTATGTCTATGTGTTTTCTTAATCATTCCCAGACTTCTCCTCATGGAAGCCCAGTATTACATTGTAATTCTCCTCAAATACCTGAATCAGCTCAATCAATACTTCATTAGATTAAATCAGGAGCTGCTGATGGAGTTTCACAAATCCATGCAAAGGCTGGAGGCATCGAGGAGAAATCTGGAACCGAGCCTGTGTTCTGCTCATCAGCTCACAAAACTTTTAACAAACAAAGCAAATCTTGATAGTATTTAATGCTTTCTGTATTTATTCTCACATTGACTTGTGTATTTGCTGGCAGAAAGTCCCTCACTGCTCAGATAGAAGGCCTTAAACAGCCTAAGACTTCTGAACAATACTGTACATCAACATGCTCCCAATTACAGGGTACACTAGAGAAGATGGACTTTCTGTTTACATGACTGTTGATAGTTGATGGTCTAAAAGATCACCAATATACAGTCAAGAATATGAAGATAATTTGTTCCACATTAGTCCTAAAGGAAGATTCCACACACATTTGACATGTTTAAGTCTGAGTTGGTGTGAAATGGTGAACATTACAGACCCATATTTCTATACAGTGGTCACAATGTCTACACCACAAATATTACCATGTTATTTACTGTTCAAACCCATAATTTAACCAAATCAGTGGAAAGTGTGAAGTAAAGTTGAAAACATGAAAACAATGTGGAGTTGATGGGAGTTGCTTTAGTTTTGATTAGATGGATTAGTGATAAGCCTGTGACATCATCAGCAGAGATGTTTCTGATGCAGATCTGTCAGATCGTTCGGATCAAAGGTTTCCACAGTAACTGCTCTTCCAAATAGCCCCCTCTGGTCTTTTATCACAGGACAAATTGTGTTGAGCACACATTCTCACACACACACACACACACACACACACACACACACACACACACCTGATAAACTCGTTACAGAGCAAAAGGCTTGGAGACAGGAGCTTGGCAGACATACAGTCTACTTGTCGTTGCATTAGCATCGGCTTGTGAATTGAGTCTACAAGATCTCCTCATTTCTCCATTTGCTAGCAGCTGAGTTTTAAGTTGTTTTTATGAGTTTCACAGGTTTCAACTGCCTTCTATAATATAAACACTCTGTTTTTGTCCTTGTCTCTACGTCATGCAGGATATCCCACTATCCCACCACAGTTTCGATGAATCTCCCTCCAGTTTCCTCCCAACACACTTCAAATAGAAGCCAATGGGAATTTAACGGGCTAATTTATTTTTCTCTGTAGTGCCTATAGTAGGTGCAAACACACAAAGTATTAATCTGTTGTCTCCCCGCTGTCTGCGTTCAGGTAACAAGCTCAGGACTGCCGTTCTGGATGGGAGCGAAGAGATGTCCTCACCCCTTAACCTTTGACCCAGCCAATGTAAGTCTAATCCAGGGAAGCTCTGGTTTGGTCACAGTTTGGGGTCTCCTATTGCCCCCTCAGGACAGGAATGCCTGCAGTATCTTGCTCTCGCCTGATAACACCTCACCTTTTCTCTCCTACCGTGCACTGGACTTTTACCCACAGTCACTGGTGATAAACTGCTGACAAGACATCACATTAACATTTTCTCGGTAGGGAGAAAACATAATTTTTAAAATAATTTTCTACAGTAAACAATAGTCTATAGAAAACACACTTCTGACCTCATACAAAGCAATAGCAAAATAAGGTATGTTTTATTTTTTCCGTAATGTTAAACTCATCCAGTCACTATAAATTGGGCAATAAAAGTCATATTTAAGTTTTCCTGTCAAAACTTATTTTCATTATTAGAAATTCAACCAAACATTTAATCAGGGGAACCTACTGTTTAACATAAAACATGCCATTAATCCTGCACAGGCCACTTTGAATGTATTATTTCTTCCCCCATATTTTAAATTCAGTAAATAAACTGTAAATGTAAATAAAAATGTGTGAAGGCTTGTTTTCTGTCGATGGTGTGAATGTAGTTTTACTTAGAAAATCATTTCAGTACGGGTGCCTAAACCTTTTCATTTGACTGTGTCGTATATTGCTATAATAAATCATGCTATAAATATACAATATATATTTTACTACAAGCAGATACTGTAGCCATTCTCTGGTCATTATGCACTTTATGACCTTTTGACCTATTGTTTCTACACTTCATCAATGTTATCAGCATTATAAACATTGACATTGAGTTCATTTGAATTGTATGGTGCATTTGAATTGTATTGGGATTGGAAACTGGTTAGTGAATACAGTGTTACAGTTTTTTTCCATGTTATTTCCTGTTCGCCAGAGCCACCCATCTCCTCTCTGTGTCTGCCTTTGACATACATTCATGTATTTTGTCAGATAACATTTTCCCCCTCCAGCCTCTCGTACTTGTGTGTTAACACACTCCAAATGCACTGGCTGGCTTTGTTTCACTTCTGCCAGCTGTAATGTAATTATTTAGATTAGACTGGCCCTGCTTTGCGCTGCTGAGGGATGGTTTGTGGAAGGTTTATGTAAAAGACCCTCTCTCTCTTACCTTTATAGACCACCCATATGGATTTTGTGGTGGCTGCAGCCAACTTATATGGGCAGATCTATGGAATTGAGGGTTCACGGAACCGTGAGGACATCCAGAAGATCCTGGATGGAGTGTGTGTGCCTGAGTTCACACCCAAGTCCAGTGTGAAGATCGCCTTGACGGACGAGGAGCTGGCAGAACGCAACGAGGAGGGGAGAGAAAAAGGTGAGCAAGTGGGATGATGAATGGGATTTTCCACAATTTCGCCCTTCTCCCAAATGTGCACAGTCATTCAAACCATGTTTTGGATCTGAGGTTTACTTCTTCGCATTTGCACTGAAGCTACAAGGCCAATGTAGAACCGTAAAAGAATCTTATTCTCCATTAATTAGCATCAGGCTAACTACATGACTAAATCAAACACTCGCCACACACACACTGCTGATAAAGGGCCCATATCCTGGATCATAAATGGATTTTTTTGGTTATCCATGAGGTCCCGTTATTGTATTTCTTATTGTTCCAAAAAACAGTTTTTTTATGCAATCTCAGAATTTAAAAGGCAGTTTTTATTACTGTACTTTATAGTCCTATATATGTAAATGACATCAGTTCTGATTGGTTGCTGTGTTGTGAAACACTCCATAACTTCTGCAAGCTACTGTAGTCTGAATAGGTGGAGATCTGAAAATATATTTTTTGTGACATCACAAAAACAATGAAGTAAAAACAACATTTATGGCTTATATGACTGAATGAGTAATGACATTTTGAAATTTCAGCAATTTTAAAAGTGTGCATGCTCTTTGTTTAAAAAAATGGAGAAGTATTATGACATACTGTCATCTATAAGGTTTATCGTAAGTATGGGCTCATAGTTATAAACTCATATATAAAATCGCTTATAGTTGTGCACTATGCTTCAATCCACGTTTGTAGATAACGGTGTTAAGCGGGGTCAGAAGCCAGATAAGAAAACCCTTTAGAGATTATTTAACACGTTGACATGGTTTGAGGCGACATGGTTTGGCTACATGAGCCTTGTAACTCCAGTGCAAATCTAAAACCAAATTCCTTGACAGATAAGCTACATTTGGGGGACTAATGTGTTGAGATGTATAGTTTTGAAAAAACTGGTTCAGCTTTGTCAGCTGGCTAGAAAAAAGAAGATGAAATTGGACTAGAATGAAACACATAACAGATCATTTTAATGATAATACAATAGGGAAGAAATATAAAAGAGGTATTACCTTGATATGCCTTAATATTTCTGTAGAAGGAGGTAGAAGTCCCTGCAACCACACTGATGTAACTTCAGTTTTTTAAATGATGACAAAAAATCGCAAAGGACTGTCAAAGTGCAATGAAAACATAAACATATTGGAATCCGGCTTCAAAATAAGTGTTTTCTGTTGTCGGACACTGGATTTTGTGGCACAAAATACATGCTATTGTAATTTGAGCAAGTTTATTTTACGTAAACTGTTTATGTAATGTTATTTTTTTCGATTCATGATTTCTGGCCCAGTTTGTTCTGCTTTTCGGTTTAAACTTTCTGGCCTAGCGTATCCTAAATTTCAGTTCTGAATGAGAACAGTCATTAATGTGAGGGGGATAACAAGAACAGAAAAAACTGTAATTTTAAGGCTTTAAGAAAGCACTCTACATGTGTTCTAGGTGATTAAGTGTGGAACGACTAACTTACTGAGCTCTTTATCTGCCTTTGTCAGACAAAGCTAAGCTGGAGGAGCTGAAGCAGAAGCTCTCGAGCCTCAAGCTGCCCAGCCAGGACATCCGGATGGTTCCGCTAGAATTTGAAAAGGTAGCTTTGGTCGTCTGTGCATGTCAGGATGCAAGCATGTGTGTGTGTGTTTGTGTGTGTGTGTGTGTGTGTGTGTGTGTGTGTGTGTGTGTGTGTGTGTGTGTGTGTGTGTG
>JBBJLS010117119.1:0-18134 GCA_037577275.1 Bryconaethiops microstoma
TGGGCTGCTGGCCAAGAGCAGCAGCCCACAGCAGCCCACTTGGGCGA
The DNA here is from genome assembly GCA_037577275.1 of Bryconaethiops microstoma. Classification (NCBI taxonomy): domain Eukaryota; kingdom Metazoa; phylum Chordata; class Actinopteri; order Characiformes; family Alestidae; genus Bryconaethiops; species Bryconaethiops microstoma. The sequence goes on from JBBJLS010117119.1 coordinate 48, forward strand.
CAGGCTCTGTTGGGGGCGTGACTGAGATGGACCAGACGTGACACAGTCCTTACGTAAGCAATTTCCTTCAGGATCAATAAAGTTTTCTGGTTCTGATTCTGATCTGTATTACCTGGCGGTATTTTATTCACCCACAATTGTTCGTCCTTACACCTATGGTTGTCCTCACACCTGTGGCTAATCACCATTATTATCAGTCTCATTATTTAAATTCTGCATTTCTTACTTCTCCTATACTCAGTCATGAACTACCTACCTGTCAGGTAGCCAAGGCTCCAGCGAGGGCCAAAACACAAAGCAAACCAAAACACAGGAGCCGGGGCAAACAACACACTCAAGGTGGACAGAACTCTAAACAAAAGATGGGTGTAAACTCCAGACATGTATGACAGTGGACGGACTCTGGGTTACCACCTAGGGGAGACTAGAAGTCTAACTTTTTTTGCTATATTTTTCTTGTCTTAAACCTCTTGTGTCTATTTTTCACTTTATCCTCAGTCTCAGTTACCATTTCTTGTTTTCTCTTTTTTTTTCTTCTCCTTCATGCTCTCACCCACTTTTTAGTTCTCTCTCATTCTCTTCTTGGTTCTCCCACTTCCTGGTTTTGTCATGCTTCCTCAGTTCATTTCTCCATTACATCTTGCATTTAGGTCTCTTCACAATCTTTTTACACCCCCTCATTCAATGTAGTCTTTCCTTTGTTCTCACACTTGTTTTGGCCTTTGCCGTCATAAATTTAGTAGTTCTTTCCACTTTTCCTTTTCCTTACATCTGTTCTTTTCTTCCTTTTCATTTTATTTCCTCTTTTTGATGTCTTTTTTTATTTTAGTTTTAAGATTTTATTTAGGAGATAAATATAACCTCTACACTTTAGCTTTCTGAGAACACCCTGTGGTTCTGCCAGTATGTTCGTCACTTCTACCCTGAACGATGTGGGTTCTAACCCAGGGTTCAGCACATCCCAGTTGCAAAGCAATGCCGCAAAGCAACGCTGGTTTCATTTCCTGCGCTGCTACAAATGCCACTGGGACTAACATATGTAAATGACATTTGCACTGATTGGCTAATGTGCTTTATTCAAATAGGAGTCAAGCTGAAACAGGGGCTAAACTGTGTGTGTGTGTGTATATATATATATATATATATATATATATATATATTGTATATGTGTGTATATTTTACATGCAGATTTTTTTTACTTGAAAATGAAGATGATATTGACCCTTTTTGCTTCCTTCTGGCGAGCAATAGCATCCCTAGGGGTAGATGTGTGTGTGTGTGTGTGTGTGTGTGTGTGTGTGTGTGTGTCCTGGTTTGAATTAGGCCTGACCACACTGGACCTACTTTCCTAAAAACAATATAGCACAATCTTTTTTTCTTTTTTTTTTCTCTGGGCACTCTCACTGAGAGCATTCTATCTTAAGAATGTTATTTTGTGATGGGTTTTACAGTCACAGGATGTGTGTTTGTGCCAGGACAGTGTTTGTTTTTCACCCGTCAAATATATCTGGATGGGTTTTTTTGTGTCAGGGATCTGTGTGTATATGTGTGTATCTTGTTTTGTATGTGATACCACACTGATATGATTTGGAGTGATTCATAAATATATGCACTGTCCAGATTTCCTTTTGTACCAGATGTACATTTTAAAGTGTATTTCAAAGTGGGCTCTACAGTATAGTCAAAATATAATTTATTACAAATATGTATGACACATGTGTAATTGAAATAATATATAGTATCCAAGAGTATCCATAAATCCAGATTTTCAGATATTTGATCGGACATCTGCATTCAGTTGAACACACAGCTTTTATGATCTCCACTGAAACACACTGCTAGTAGAACAGTACCATTTACAGCAGCCTAAGGACATGAGCAGAGTGCCACCACGGCCAAAGTCAAGTGTCAGCCAGAGGAGTATAAACCCCCTGGGCTGGAGGGCTTTATGGAGCTCCATCTAATACCTTTAGTATAGTTAGTGTGGCAGTAATAATCCAAAACTAGTTGTCCAACTCATTTAGCTGAATGTAGTCAACTTCTCAGAGCAGTTTTCCACCATCTAGTTAATCACAATAAATCATGGTGTGTCTACAAATGGTTGCAGCTTAAAAGACAATTTTTTTTTAGTTTGTATATTGTGGCCTTTTGTGATAACAATATAGGACCATGATTGTAGGGGAATTCCACTAACATTGAAAATGCTCCTCATAATTATTAGTTAAGGTGTAAATAAACTTATTCAGAGTGGTTTGATGTGAAATCCTACATTCTAGAGAAGATTACTGTCCACAGCATTGATGACAAGAACCACACTTCCACATGCTTTAATGCTTCCAAAATAGCTTTTACTACATTGCTTGATGCCTCAGACATTTTTACCAGAAGGTTTTCTTTTTTTTTTGTTTGTTTGTTTGTTTTGTTTTGATTTTGTTCTTTTTTTGCATTCATTGTGAAGAGCATTGTGCACTGGGGAGCAACAATAGTGGAGAGCATAAGGCATAATAGGGAAATAAGGAAAACACCTATTTTATTTTTTATTTATCAGCATTACAGACAAAAACTCAGAAGACACACTTAGATTCACTGGTCATATTGGATAATAAATAAAATGGCTATTTATAGACTGTAGACACTGCGGACACATCAGAACTGAGGCATGGAGCAGTGGAAGATGAGGCCTGGTCTGATGAGTCACATGTTCTTAAACATCATATGGATAGCCAGATGTGTGTGCGTAGCATAATTAGGGCTGTGATGGAACCAGAATGCTAGAAAGCAAAATGACAGAGGCAATCTGTTTTGCTGGGAAACCTTAGCTCCGGACTTGTGGTGGCTCAGTCGGTAGGGCTGTTGCCTCATATCTCCAGGATTGAGGGTTCAAATCCAGGTCTTGGCCTTGTGTGTGGAGTTTGCATGGGTTTCCACCAGGGTCTCTGGTTTGTCCTACAGTCCAAGGACATGCATGTCAGGTGAATTGAGGATTCTAAATTGACCATGTGTGTGAGTGAATGGTGTGTGCTATGCCCTGCGGTGTGAATCACTGGAGTGAGTCCCTGCCTCGCGCCCGTAGACCCTGGGACAGGCTGTGTGTACCCATGACCCTGGTAATGATTAAGTGGTTACAGAAAATGAACAAATGAACTGTAGTTCCAAATATTCATGTGGATGTTACTTTGACATGTATCACCTACCTAAACATTGTTGCAGACCAAGCACACTCCTTCAGCAGAATAATGGGTACTACCAGCCCGCAAAAACTCTTCAGGAATAGTTTGAGGACCATAACAAAGCCTCAGAGAGTTTTCTGGAATCTGTGCCCTGACATGTCAGAGCTGTTTTGGTTTGACCTACACAAAATATGACACATGGTTTTAATGTTATGGCTGATCAGTGTATTTTCTGAAGTATAACAACTGCTTCACAGTGAAATGGTTGACAAGTGAATAATTTTTCACTGAGAGCGAAAAAAGAGGTATTCTTTTATGCACTGCTGCTCCTGGGTCTCTGGGGTCGATTCCCACAGAAGCCTATTAGCTGCTCAGAGAGATTCTGTCCCAAACTGTAGCAGAGCTCCGGCTGGTGGATTCTTAGAAACTGAAGCGGAGGGGTCAGAAATTCCCTGCTGGTCATGTTTGTTCTAGTTTTATCCTGTCGCTTTATTTGTTCCTCCAGTTTTTACTCATCATATGGCTGTGTTTATCTGCAATAAGGGCTAAATATCTCATTCAAAACCAGAACAGTTTGATTTCTGTCATATTTGTACATTTCAACATGCCTGATTTGTTCTGACCAGTGTGTTTTCTGCTCCAAAAGCTTTGTTGTGCCCATGGCAGTGTGTCGATGCTTGCGTATGTGCGTAGGCTTATATGTGCTTAAGGGTTACTACATGCGTTTGTGAAAAGGGAGCATGTATGCACACGTGACTGCATGCAAGAATGTGAGTGTGTGACTACATGTTAGAATGTGAGTGTGTGTTGTGAGTGAGCATGCAGATGTGTCACAGTGAAAATCAGAAACGTGTGGCCCAGTGAGATACATTTGGTCCAAAATGAAATGATAAAGCAAAGGAAAGAAAAAAAACATAGAGACAGCCCTAATGGTTGAAGATGGTCAGTGAATTAAAAGGACAAACTTGCATCCTGAGCCAAAGCAGTGGCACAGGACACTTAATCTGTGTACTTTGTAGTTAAAGCTGGAATTTAGAAACCTAATATTATAACATTTAATGTATTAGTATTAGTATATTTTTCATCAATATTTTATATATTTATTACAGGGTCATTAGATTATGTGTCCAGAAATTTTCCAGATGTGGTGTTCACTATTTTTCATGCAATCATATTAATTAACCTTCAGAATGCGAGTGGCATGGATTTGTGTTGGCAATGGAACAAATGGTAACTTACCATACAGCAAAACAACTCCTTATATGGAAGTTTCTCTGGTTTGTGTTAAAGCTCAAGGTGTCAGACGTCATGTTGAGCTTTGTTAGGTGATCCAATATCTCATAGAACCAATATCATTGTAATTTTTAAAACATGTAATAATAATTAATAAACATGCAATAATTTTTGGTCATAGAAACAAATAAAAAAACACAAGATCTTTGCATATACCCTTGGCTGCTGAGGACAATGGTGAAGAAACACACATGCGCACACACATAACAATTCTTCCCCTGGTGATGAAAAGTCCAAATGAGATTTTCTCTCGCCTCTACAGAGGTAGTTTATTGCCAGCTGAGAGAAAGATTAGTAACATTAATAAAATGCAGACATTTTGCTTTAGTAGCGCAGTGTCTCAAGTGTCCCACTCCCAACTATATCATCTAATATCGGTTTGTAATATCAGCCTAAACGTCTTTCCAATGCCAATTATCATTTCATATATCATCAAACATATATCAGTGCTTTAAGGAACACAACTTGTATAATTTCCATAAGAGCATTATGGAATTTTGCCCTCTGCCAAACATCAGCTAGAGGGGTATAAAGCCCCGCAGCACTGAGCTGTGGAGCAGTGAAATTGCATTCTCTGGAATGATGGAAATCCATCGACAACCTTTGGGACGAGTTGGAGTGGTGTTTATGATGCAGAATGAATGATCTAACATCAGTACCTCTAGTAGTCATGTGGTAGAATGCAATCAAACCCTCACAGCAATTTTCCAACATCTATTTCAACGCTGTTACTGTTGCAAACAATATTCATACCCTTGATTTAAGAAGAAAGGTCAATAATCTTTTGGATACGTAATGTGCTTAAGTTTGGTTTAATAAAGTCAATGACCTAGTGCTTCCTGAGAACTGGACATACTAAAAGGCTGTCTTATCACTTATTTTGATTAGACTGTATTTTGTTGTTGATGCGTCACCTGTCACTACTTCTAATATGTCTGACCATTGTTAGAGGACCATCTTTAGCTATGTGTGGAAGGAGCTTTTTCAGAGAGAGCCCAGCTCCTCCCTAGCCACTCTGCATTTGCATTTAGCTGTTGCCCAAAGCAACTTAGCATTAGCAACATGAAAATCAAGCTCCCTGGAGCTAGACGGGGGTTAAGAGCCCTGCTTATGGGCACAGCAGTCGCCAGCAAGAAATTAGCCAATGGCTTTAAAAGCTGAGAAATCCACTCTGGAACATTGTGAACATTTTAACGAGAATCATATTAAAACATATAAAATGATGATTCCTAAGAAGTATCTGTTGTCCTTTCCACCTTATGTTTTTTGTGTGGCCAGGGTATTTTAAGACTGAACCACACTATAAGGACAAAAGTATTGGGATGCCTGACCATAACACCAACAGGGACTTTAATGACACAGCATTCAAAAACATACTTTAATAAGGAGTTTTTCCCGCTTGGCAGTTAAAACAGCTTCCACTCATCTTGGAAGGCTTTCCACAAGATATTGGAGTTTCTGTGGAAATTTGTACCCATTCATTCTGGTGAGAAGATGGAGGCACAGTTGCAGACTTCCATAAGGATAACGATTTATTTACACTTATGAACAGAACTGAACAGAAACAAGGCTCAAGGGCCAGACACGAAAAACTGAACTAAGAAGAGGCAGATGACATGGACTGGACATCAAGTGAGTGTACGCTCCCGTAATCTAAACTAAATAGAGGGCTAACTTAAATACACAGGAGGGAGCACCAAGAACCAATGAACAAAGGGAAATAATAAGCGTTAATTCTAGCCGGCTGAAAACACTCAAGAGTCTGATGCCAGCTAGAGGGAACCACCTCTAGAGGGCCAGTTCAAGGTCTATTGGTGCCCTTTAATGGTCGCAGGGCGGAACCGTGACATGAGCATTTATGAAGTCAAGCACTGATGCTCGCAATCTCCATTCCAGTTCATCCCAAAAGTGTTGGATGTCAATGACCTCCACATCCAACTCATCCAACCACGACTGTATGGAGCTTGTTTTGTGCACTGCGGCACAGTCAGGCTGAAATAGAAAAGGTTCTTCCCCAAACTGTGTCCACAAAGTTGGAAGCATGGCATTGTTCAAAATGTCTTGTTATGCTTGGTATTGTCCTTCACTGGAAGTAATGAGCCTAGTCCGAACCCTGAAAAACAGGTGTGTTCCTATACGTTTGTCCATATAGTATCTGATTATTATTTTTAGCACACTCAAAGACAGCACACTTACTCTTTAAGTCCCATTAAATGCCTCTGTGACATTCATGAACAACACGCAATCTCCAGTGGACACTTCAGCTCAGTGAAACTAAAAGTCTGGCAAGAACAGGAATGTTATGTTGAAGAAAATGAAGTTTTAACGAATGTATGTCTGTGGCTCAATAATTACTAGCTGTTGAAATTTTGCTATTTTCCATGATGGAAAACTTGGCTGTCTTTTAATATTTCTTGTATCTGGCTTTGAAAGAAATCGACAAGGAAATTACAGCTGCCTGAATCGACAAGGAAATTACAGAGCTCTTAAGCTTTAGTAGTCAAGGCAAGTCAATGTGTCAAGTGAAACAAAACAACATTCCTCTAGGACCATGGTGCACACAGTTAATGCAAAAAAATGCAAAGATTGAGATAGATAGCAATAAGCAATTGTGAAAACTGCAGAGCCTGTATGTATGTTGGATGGTAGTAGCCTAGTGGCTAAAACACTTGCCGGTGAACCCGATGACCATAACGTCGCAGGTTCAAACCACCACTTTCTACCATTGTGTCCTTGAACAAGACACCTAACTCTGTTCAGGGGGACTGTCCCTGTAACTAATCATTATAAGTCACTCTGGACAAGAGCATCGGCTAAATGCCCCTTTACCCTTTATATGCCCCCTTTACCCTCAAAGGGTATTGACAACTGTAATCTATTTGTACTAGCAAAGAACGTACTCTGTACCAAACTAATTTACTACGGAGTCACTAAAAGTGTCTGCAAAATGTTTTAATGCTATAAATGTTATGGAAAATGGGTTCCATTTAAGAGTGGCCTGGTTTCCAATGCTGTATCCACATCAAAATAAAAATGCACATTTCACATGTACCTCCATACTCCTTCCAGTGGTGTTAATGGCTAGCACACCTAATGGCACTGCACAAGCCGTTGATCTGAAATGAGAGCTTTTCGAAATCAGGTTAACTGCTCGGTGTTCCTCTCCTAGAGCCAAGAGAAGCCCTCTGCCCTTTTTGCATCACTGTCCACCCCTGTTTGGTTCCTTTCCTTTCTGCTTGAGTGTTTGTTGCTTGTAGCAGAATGCTGAGACTGTTTAACATGAACCTTTTTTCCCCTTTTGTGCTCTGTTGTCTGCTGAAATCCCATGCCTTGGCAGGTGGGATCTGCCGTGGATGTGCTGGGTGGAATCTCTGTGGCATTCTCTGGGGCTGAACGCTACCATGGGTTTATGCATTCTGGCGGACTGAGGTATCTGTTTGCATATTTTGCTCTCATTTCCACCAGTCAGGGAACATTTTACCAACACAAATTGTGCCCCTGAGATTTTTCATTCTGGAAGTCCAGCCTCTCATCCCTTTAGTGAATATAACCCCTGTTTGTGCATATGTATCAGAGAGTTGTTAACAAAGTCCAAACAATTAAATAAATAAATAAATACATAAATAAAACATGCCTAGTGATTTTGAATTACTTTAGTAGAAATATAGAACTATTTTGAAAGGCTTCCAAAAGAAATAAAAATATTATTATGCAGTGGGTAGTGCTGTTGTTTAAAAGCAAAAACGTTTGATTCCTACCCAGGTGGCGAAGAGTCCTTTCTGTTTAGAGCTTGCATGTTCTTCCTGCATGGGTTTCCACCAGATACTCAAGTTTCTTCCCACAGTGCAAACACATGCAAGTCAGGTGAATAGCACATATTAAACTGGTCCCAGGTGTGCGTGTGTTTGTCAGTGTGTCTGCTCTGCAATGGGCTGGCAACCTGTCCAGGTTGTTTCTTCACTTTTCACCCTATGACCACTGGGATAGGCACAAATGCCACCTGTGACCCTGATTAAGGATTAATAGCGCAGATAATTAATAAATAAATTCTGGCAAAAATGGTTCTAAATGAGTTTAGTCATCTGGCTTTATTTCTAAAGGAGCTTAAAATATGCATTCAGTAATTAATCATTGCCGATGCATTGAAACGATGTTAATGGTGCTTTTAATCACCTAATCAGATTTAACTGATGAATCATGACAGTCCTAATTATGCAAACTTAGTCCTGTCTGAGAATCCTTGTCCTAGTGCACTCGCTACACTACTGCAGTGCCTTGTGGAATTTATGACGCACTTCTTCATTTGATGTTATGAATGCATTTTAAGGGAGCCCTCTGAAGGCTGTGTTTCATATCTTTCAAGGTTGTATAGTCAACTGTAAAATGATGAAAAAGGAAGGCTGCCTAACCTTGGCTTTGAAACTCTGGCAACATAATATATTAGAGCAGATACAAGAGGCAGACTCTTGGTAAATTGAACATGCTTTATGGAAGTGCATATAAAAAACTCATTCCTACCAGCCCTAAATTCACAGCACTTTTACATTCTTTAGGCTTTCTTTAGGCTGCTTAAGCCAAATCTGATTTTGGATAAATGAAGTGTGCACATAACACAATGCTGTAATACTGACTTTGCCTTTAGGAGTAACGACTGCAGCCACGCTTTTCCTACCGCTATTGATCAGCATGTCACCCTGCTGGGGAGGAATTTTGGCGGACTCGCCGAGCAGAACCGCTTTAGCTCCCTGGCATTTGAATGGCTTGTTTTAAGTTCTGCCACAGCATCGCAGTGGAGCTGTGCTTTTACTTTGGTCTAGGGTCGGGTCATTCCTGAAACTTTTAACTTCTTCTTATGCAGATCTGAAGACATATATGCATTTTGAATCACCAACCTGCAAGGCAACCCTCAACTGGGGTTTAGCTTCAATGAAATTTTCTTCATTGAAGGCGAGTCAGCCAGATGGTGATTAGAGCTATGAAAATGTCACTGACACAGATGATATCAATAATATCTGCCAATATAATTAAATGTGGTCAAAATAGGAAAACAGGAGAAACAAAGTGGGCTGCAAGATGGGTAGAGGTGGCGCCTCACAGCGAGAAGCTCTTGGCTTCAGTTCCTAGCTGTTTGGATTAGGGTTCTTTCTTTATGGGGTTTGTATGTTCTTCCCATGCCCGTTTGGGTTTCCTCTTGTTTCCTCCCACAGTCCAAAGATGGGACTCCCCTCAACCCTGGTAAAGGAAAATTAACTCAGATAATTAATGGATGAGCTCACTAAGTCCGAAATATTGTTGCAAAAATAACATAAATTGTCTTACTTGGTATTGTTATCTGCTTAAAAAAGTAGTCTCTGAGTTTAATGCACATTTGCTCAGGCTTTGTTAGACTCAAGGCTTTTAGGGTGAACCCGGTTCATAGTGCTTTTTAGTTTTTTTTCAGGGACAGCTTCTGTACAGTGTAACTTTCTAATACTTTGCTTTCTGGTTGTGTCTGGCAACTCAGTGGTAGTTTTGACTGTAATTTATTTGGACCAACTAAAGATACACTCTCTGAGCTGACACTCTCTGCTAAAAATTATTAGCCATTTTCTTTTAAAAGGTTTTTAGTTTTATAGGACTTCTTCCCATTAAAATGTTTTGGCATGTGTGTCATAACATGGCAAGTGTGTTGGCATTTTTTTATGTGCTGGTGACGATGTTTGGTGTTTCGTTATGCGTAATTGTTGTAATTCCATAAAGTGAAGAGTTCTCCAGAAAGCTGATCTTATCCAGAATCTTTATGTCAAATCAAAAACAAGTTTACATATTCCTTTAAGTAAGAAGTGATTAATGGGCCTGGCTGGACTTCAATAGATCTGGTGCTACTGAAGGGTTTACAAAAGTTACCGCATTAAGACTGCACATATGTGGCATATGTAACTCTAAATTTGCATTAGTGAAGCAGTGCCGCAAACATGCTGTATTTTTTGATGTTATCCTCTGGAAAGAATTTAGCTAGCTCACACCGCAAACAAGCACAACAAAATTAGCACTCGATTTACTCTTTTAGATATGGATTACATAGTCTTTGGATATCATACTTCTCAAACCTTTTATTGAGTTCAAGAATTGCTACCCCCCTCTCACCACTGTTATGAATGGGCACAAATTTTCACAGAAACACTCCAAAATCTTGTGGAAAGCCTTCCGAGAAGAGGGGAAACTGTTATAGCTGCAAAAGGGGGACCAAATGCATATTAAAGTCTACGCAGTGTCATTCTTGTCCCTGTCATACTTTTGTCCATGTAGTAAATATACAAATCAAATCAAATGTTGTAAAACCCTTTTTTCCTTTAGATTTTTGAATGGCTGTCTAAAGACTTTGTCATACACTTAATTGATCTGCCTTTTATATCCAGGTCTTTTATTTCATTTCCTCTTTGAAAGAATGTGATTACAACCTCATGTGACCTTGTGTGATTACAATCTCATGTGACCTTGCTCAAAGAAGACTCATCTGAAGCAATTCAAACAGAAGAAGAAAGAGCTTGGCAGATGGATATTGGCTCATACCTGAAGTTAAGGAACTAGAATCAGTACTGGGAAAGCACAAACAAATCCTTAAAGCATCTATTTACCAAGATGCTCACACAGTGAGCAATATTTGTATCCTTCTCAAGATGCATAGACCTCATCACGGCAACCACTTTTAGTAATATGAAATGCCAAATGCTGAAAGACAAGTGAGTGAAAGACAAATGCTTTCACTCACTCGCCTTAACCTTGCAAAGTACTGAAAACCATAAAACACACTCCAGTAACACACCGTTGTATGACCCAGATTTAATTTCGCATGCCTCTGCGAACAATCCATTCATCTGAATGTCAGGCTCTAATGAGTGAACTAAGATCCAAAGATACCTAAAGCAGGTCTATAATAAGCAACAGCTAATAATTAACACAGTCTATCTGTTTTCACACTGTCAGAATGACAGTCTCAGAAGAGACAGAGACATCAGCTGTGCTTTCAGCAATCAGTCTGTTTTCTCCCTGCACACTTTTTGTGGGTGTCTACTGTTTTCTGTCTTTGCTCTCGAGCCACCACTGAACTGTAACGTACAGGGGGCACTGTGTCCCCTGGTCACATACAGACTTTCCACTCCAAGCGTCTTCTGTTTGTAAAGAGATAGGGGTGTGGATGTTTTTGTGTTTGTTTCTGCACACTGTCAGAACAAAAATGACTTGGTATCCTACAAAATTAGGACAAAATGGTCCAGAGAATGAAACAAGTACTTTTCATTTTGACTTGCCTTTTTGGTTCAGCTTAGTCACTGTCTTAACAATAGCCACAAGGACCAGTTCTGATGCTCATAAGCCCATTGTAGGCAACAAGGTTTAGTATGGGCACACTGACTGGTCTGTGGCTATACAGCCCCGTGCTTAGCGGGTATGATGAAGTGTATGTTGTTTATGTAACACATTCTTGGTGAGTTCTGCCAGAGTAGTCAGCTGGGACCAGGTGTGAAAGGTTTTCAGTTGTCCTTGGTTCGCAACACCCCATTGCCATTTTATGGCTTTTCCCTCCTCTGACGACTGTCAGTAGGTACTTACCAAAGTAGGGGTCACCTCGCAAGGAATTCAATTTTTAGACGCTCTGACCCAGTCTCCTGGTCATAATGATCTAGACCTTTTTGCTCAACTCTTTACATGTGCCCATTTCTCTGACATCTACAACTACAAGAACCTGTTTTTCTACCATCTAAAATATCCCTGACCTTGACAAGTGCGATTGTACGTGCATTATCACTTCCTTAACGGTCAGGTTGATGGGTAGACTTAAAGTTATTACATGTAGAAACTTACATGCCAGAATAATTGTATGTGTGTGTGGCAGGCTATACCTTGGAGCCATACCATGGAGCCAATGCGAGGGCCAGTTGTGTGTATCTGTTTGTGTATGTAATTTGTGCTTCCTTAAAAGTGTTGATTCTCGGGTCCTCTGACTGCAGCACAGTGATTAGAGCTTCTTTGCTTGTGTGAAGCAAAGCTGAGAGACGTCAGCCAGTATACTGATAGCTTCATTAAGGAGAAAGCCACTGGCTAAGAGGCCACAGTCCAAATGAGCTTTTGTTCGGTGCTGATAAAAATGGACAAGGGCCTTTTTCAGTGCTCTGTGTTGATGTTATACTAGTGGTTTTGTGGTGCTTTGACAGTTACACTGGGTTCTAAAGGAAATAATTCAAAGAGCCACAAATGAAAAGAATAATCATTTCTTTCATTTTTGGCTTGGCTTTTGTGCGGTCTGTCCTCATTAGTTATATAAATAAATCTCATTTATCAATCTCATTATCATAATCAATCTCATTGAGATTATCAAATCACAAATATTGCAATGTTTAATTTCTAACTAAACATGGTAATATTAATGATTTGAGTTCTGAAGGTTGTTTAACAAATGTGATTTCTTTTGATATACATTTTGGTATTAACCAGTATTAGAGTGAAATTCAGACAAATTAAATAAATAAAAAATTTATTTACACAGCTTACACATGTATTTACACAAAGCAATCAAACGAATATCAGAATATTTACAGTTTTAAGGGAAAATGCATTTGAGTGATTTAATGAGTGAAAGAGTGACTGAGCAAGCACTGTGCGCATGGAAGAGAAAGAGTAGGAGTTTTCCATTCTTGTCTACGTGTGCAAACAGAGGAGGAAAAATTGTGGAATGGTAAAGATGGCACTTGTGGATGCAGAAGAAATGTGTGGAATGTGATCCTCTGTCTCTGAAGACAAAATAAAAATGTTGCCGATTTCTTAACGCATACAGGGTCCTGTATGTACCCTGTATGAGTGTAAAATATGTGTATTAAACTTTACTGTGAGATTATTTAAAGGGCCAGATCACATGCAAAGATACATCTGAGTTAATATTTTTCAAGCTCAGTTGAGAACATGAACAAACACACTCACGGAAGTCTTACAGCATTTGTTTCTGAAGTTATGCTATACTATGTTGTGCCCAGATTATTCAAGTTAAACCTCATGTGATTAGATATTTTTACAAATATCTAAAAATCAATCATCCTCACAAAGTTTTTGTGGAAATTTGGAAGAAAATTTTAGAGTGCAGATTTTGGTTAATTCGGTCATCCTGGGAATCATCTAGTCCACTGAGGTCCAGGGATGAAGCTTCTGTGGTTGGAAACGAAGAACTTGTTTGTCTAAATTACTCAAAGGCCACAGAAATGCCTGTTGCAAGCTTGACTTTGTTGATAGCTTGCTGCATAATTGATCAGACAACTAAATTTTGCCTATGTTACTGAAATTAAAGAAGTCTTTTGTTCTTTGTTTGGAACAGAGGTGAATTTCTTTGTCTTGTAGAAAAATGGTGGCTGTCTCCCAGAAGTGGCTCTCCTGAAGGCAGAACCAGGAGAGAATGAGATTGTGGGGGTTTACCAGCTTTAATAACCTTTAGAATAGTCCTTTGCCCTAGGACCAGACTCCATCCAGTATGTGATGGGATGCTTGCTCTGGGGAATGAGGAGAACAGTCATGGAAGATCCTGAGTGAAAAGAAAAGCATTTTCACAATAAAGAAGTGTTTGTAATTGTGTTCCCTTTGTTCCTAGGCATCATTAGGACAGCACTGGCCAACATGGACAGGGAGACAAGGGAAATGTATTCCATCATCATCCAAGCCAAAGACATGGCCGGCTCAGTAGGAGGCCTGTCTGGATCCACAACCATCAACATAACTTTGACTGACGTCAATGACAATCCTCCAAGGTTTCCTCAAAGTGTGTTTGCTTGCGTACTTTTTTTGAACAAATATCTTATCCTAACATAGTAAATTTGCTAGCTTGTCTGCCCTAGTTAGCATTAGAAAATAAGGTCATGCTAGCAGGTCATCTTTGACCTTCTTCACTATGTTGGGTGCCAGTATGTTGAAAATTATTCCGTGTACCTCTACTAAGGATAGGTTTCAAAATTCAACACTTATGATTTAGTATATTTGAACCTTGTTTTAAAATCTCGACTGCTAACTGGCTGACTATACTCTTTAAAAAAAGGTCCCAAAAAGGGCTCTTTGAGTGAATCTTAAGCCAAAGGAGATCCAACTTTGTTCGTTAAAGAACCATGTTTGTAAAAGAGATCTGGGAGTTTGCAGAGCCTTTTTAAGGTTTAAGGAGCCTTCACATACACCATACACCATAATAATGGCAACTGTTATATTATCCTGGCAACTCAAAAGTTTGAATGTTTATAAAGTTCTTTTTTCTATTAAAATTGTTCTGTAAAGCAAAAAATAATGTTACCACATAGAACATTTTTTGCTGAGAGTGTGTAAAATATTTATGCCAATTTAAAGGTTCTTCCTAGATACTTCACATTATGTGGATGTTCCTTTAAAAAGGTTCCTCACACATCTTTTATTCTTCTATGCCACTGCACAAATGATTTTGGCACATTTTTCACTGAAAAGTGTAAATTACATTCTGTAAGCCGGTGTGGTATAAACACCAGTGCTTCCTAATTAGTCAGCAAACCGCTAATTTTAGTAAATTTGAAAAACATTTCTAGAATGTCACACTTATCATTTTATCCACACCCACTTTCAATCTGTAATTTAAATGAAGGTATGAAATTGTTCAGGAGTTGGTATTGATATCAAACTTTTTAAAATTCTCAGCCCTAGTCATTCTGATAATTTTATCTACCTTAGGTTTATATTCATTTTTCTTTCCTTTTCCGGTGTATTTTTAGTCTACGCTGGGTAATTTAGAACCCATTTGCATGTTCTGCTCCAGAGAACTACCAGCTGTATGTGCCAGAGTCTGCTCAAGTTGGAAAAGCTGTGGGGAAAATCAAAGCCAACGATGAAGACCTGGGTATGAATGCTGAGATGTCGTACAGAATCACCAATGAGGAAGGGGCGGCCATGTTTTCTATCTCTGCCGACAGTGACAAGAGGGAAGGGGTCATCTCTCTAAAAAAGGTGTGTAACAGTGTCCTGTCATCCACATATGCTATTAATCTTTTGCTGTCATAACCAGTGGTAGCAAAAGCATGGTGTATTAAGTATTAATATCTCACTCATGCTGAAAATTATATTTCACAACAGCTAGAACCTGTCATTACAGTGTTTCTGTGAATTATTCCTAGTTACCTTCAGGAAGGGTTTCTGGAGAAAATCAGCTTGACCTATCAAATGACCACTGTGAGGTCAGGACATAGTTGGATGTAGGTTTTTGCTAACTAAAAGGTCTGTATTTATAAACCTGTAAATTTACTAGACTACTATTATCTTAATTTAGATGCTAAATGAATTCTGATTGCGGTTCAGTTAGGCTTATGCTGTTTATGTGTTGTCTTGTTTGTAACTCTTACTCCTTCAGGTTCAGCATGCTAAATATTATCACTCAAGTAATTTAGGATTAAATAGGAAGAACTGACACAATTATTCTGGCACACAGATATAATATTGGCAAGATTCACTCAAAAATCAGGGTTGCTATAAAAAGTGGAGCATCAGTGTGAATAAGGCAAGGTAGTTGATTTCGATATGAGCCTGAATAATGCCAGTGCCCTCTCAGTTGTTAAAATCTTGCCGTGTCACTTGAATACATGCTCATTTAGTCAGCCAGCTCCTCTCTCTTCCTCAGAGAGCTGAAATGACATCTCTTCTTCTTACATCATGATAATTTCTTTTTCTATTTTACACAGCAACTGGATTATGAGAAAAAGAAGGCTTACTCGTTAAGTATTGAGGGTGCGAACACACACCTGGACCCTCAATTCTCCCACCTGGGCCCATTCAAAGACACCACCACCTTGAAGATTATTGTTGGGGATGTTGATGAAGCTCCTGTGTTCACCATGGATTACTACATCATGGATGTGTACGAGAATGCACCAGTTGGGACAGACGTCGGCATGGTAACGGCTCAAGACCCTGACAATGCCAGGGGCAAAGTTAGGTGAGAGCTAGAGCAAGACAGTGCTGGTAATTAAGTAAATAATTCATGGCAATGCACTGCTTCTAGTCTGTTTATTTTTTTTATTTTTGCCTCATTTATGGAAAGAAATTAGCATTATACACACATCACTTGAAAGGTGATATTTCCACTTTCTCCAAACACCTTGGCAGCCTTTTAGAGAAATGGTTCCCAATCCTGGGGGATGTACCACATTGCATAGTTTAGTGTTTTCCCTGCTGTAGCATACTGTGCTCAAATTACTAGCTAATTATGAAACCCCTCAAGAGCTGAATCAGGTGTTGCTGTCATGCAAAAGCAGACAGGCTTACAGTACAATTGTTAGAGTATTACACAGGGAATGGGTTTATAAATTAAGTGATAAACAAAAAAGAAACAGAAATAACTGTTCATAAAAATGCTACTCATGATCTTGATTCAGTGCATTAGCTCTGCCAGTTTACTCAGCAGAGCTGTTTGAAATATTCAGCGAATTCAAAGCCTCCACTCTCTTTCAACATAAATTGCCAATTGCAAAGAATTGTTACCTGCTTACTTACACTGTGAAAACTCTGAAATAATCTTCCCATCCATCCCTTCTTCTATGAACCAGAGTAATGACGGGCCATATTGAAACTGTTCTCTCCTCTAATTGCAGGTATTCTATTGACAGCAGTGTGAGCGGAGAGGCACTTTTCAGCATCGATGCCAACAGCGGACTCATTAAAACCACTGCAAGCTTGGATCGGGAGGCAGTAGCCTGGCACAACATCACTGTTAAGGCTTCAGAGTTTGGTAAGTGCAGCAATGTGGCCTAAATCTTATCTACGCCAATCAATGTGAGGCTGTGAAGAATTCACTCTCAAAAATAGAGCTGCCTAAAGGATTTTTTTGGAGCAGTGCCATAGAACAGGGCCCATGAGACCAGCTACATTTTTGCTTTTTTCTTATGCATTGTGAGTCAGACTGGATCAAATATGTGGATCATCATGAGAACCTTGAGAAATGGTTTGATAAAATCACTGTCATAGAGGACCACAAGGATTGATTGGAGCAATGTCAGTTTTGGTTCCTTAAAGAAACTATGACATTGTATACAACATAAAAGGATGTCATATACAACAGACTAACTAAATATTTCAGAAATGCTGCATGCTAGAAACTTTGTCTTTTTTTCTGCCCAGAATAGGTATTGTTGCTGTGTGGATGGTTGTTAGTCATTCAATGACAATCCTATGATGCTTTGGATTGAGTCTGTCGACCAATAATAGGCTCTGTTTCTGACCAGTGTGTAACAGCTCTGATCTCAAAATATTACACAGTGGAATAACATAAAATTAATCACATTTTCATATAGACCTATACTATTAGAGCAACACTACTAATAAAATGTAATAAATGTACTAAATTATGTGCTTAGACCTAAGAGGGATCAGAAGACATTTTTCTCAAAAGTACAAGTGGGAAAAGCCTTTTAACATTTTGAACCATAGGCTAATTTAATGTTTTGTTTTGTTTGGTCAATTACAATTACAGTTCTAAAGTGTTTGTGTGTTCTACAGTACTGTGCAAAAGTCTTAGGCACCTGAGAAAATTATACTTAAAACCTGTTTACTACTGGACAGTAGTGTTAAGTTAGTGTTAAAACATTAATATTACAATAAA
>JBBJLS010117142.1:0-18133 GCA_037577275.1 Bryconaethiops microstoma
GAGAGAGAGAGAGAGAGACAGACACAGAGAGAGAGAGAGAGAGAGACAGACACAGAGAGAGAGAGAGAGACAGACACAGAGAGAGAGAGAGAGACAGACAGACAGAGAGAGAGACACAGACAGAGAGAGAGAAATAGACAGAGAGAGAGAAAGAAACAGACAGAGAGAGAGAGAGAGAGACACAGACAGAGAGAGAGAGAGAGAAAGACACAGACAGAGAGAGAGAGAGAGAGACACAGACAGAGAGAGACTTACCAATTGTTGCGTGCAATGTCGTAGATCCAGAAGGAGTTGCGGACGTTCTCTTCTCGTTTGTCCTTGTCTTTACTGAGGCCTGACAGAACGTGAATTTCGTTCAGTTCTGGGTCAATGGTGGCGCGCTGTGTGAATCCAGTCATAGGTACTGAAAACACATAAGAGCCTCATCACCATATTTGTCCTCCACTAGTGAATTAGCACCTGAAAGGCAGTGCTTTGTGCAGTATATAAATCACCCAGTGGCACCTTTAACAATTATTATGACATTTAAATTAAACAATCTGGACACCAAAACATTATACAAAACACTACTATTGACACTTATCAATTGTCTAATGTCCACCATACTTTTGGAAAAAAAATTTCGAACAAAACAGCAAAATATACAACCAACTTGCCCATCATTATCAACACAGCACATCACTGCCTGGTTAATGAATGCATGCCCATACCAATTTACTCAGATTCGTATTTCCACAGTGCCCTCGGCAGCAGCAGACATTGTTTACACTGCAGCTGAGGTAGAAGCGGTCACTTACTTTTTAGGACTTAAGCTGCCACCACAGGAAACTGCATCACAGCAACAAGGAGAAAAACTACACTAAATACCAACTGAAATCAAGCTGTATGGGACAGCAGAAAGAAATGAGGAAAGTCAAAATATCATCATCACAAAACTATTGCCGGAATTGAAATATTTAACTATGGATATGATAGAACAGTAAAGGGAGTTTAAAAATAAACAAGGAAACATGAAGCAATGGTACAGAGAAGTACGACAGGAAGCAGGGAAGGCCGAGCCCCGAAGACTCATCACTGAGTTTATCTTCAAAGCCGGTCTACGTACATGCACTTTATCTGCGGTTTCTAAACTAGAATGGCTTTTACATGCAATTTGCTAACCTGAGGTCATGGGCAAACAAGACCCGCGCATGAGGCTGGCTTTGGTGTCAGTGGAATATTTACACAGGAATTGACACAAGTCTAAAGCCTGAGGCACGATGCCATATTTCCAAGACAAACCCGGTCAAATCCTGGTTCTGAACAAGGGCCATGCGAAATAATGGAGAGAAAGCATGATAAACATTTGAGACTGATTATGCGCACAATGTTTGGACTTGCTGGCCCTTCCCTGCCAAAATACATTCTGTTCTTTTCTCCTTGTGCTCTTGTTCTTCGTCACTCCCTCTCTTTCTCTTTTACTCTGCATGCGCGCGCACACACACAGTTACCCTGTGTCTGTATCACAGAAAAAAAAAAAAAAAAGACTTAAAAAAAAAAAAATGCTGAAGAGGCCAAGACTGAGATTTGAGTGTTTACAAGGACAGGAAGTGTAACTAGCCTGTGCCTGCACAATTTCTCAATGTCCCTCGTTCTTCCCCTCCATAGAAATGACTATTCGCCTCTATATCCACAGTCCTCCCTACATAAATTAGTGACAAACATTAATGGTCATAAAAATATTGAACCCAAACAGCAGCCCGGCACATCAGCTGACGAGGTTTTAAAGTCCGCATTGTTTGAGAACGCTTACTTTCGCAATGTTTTGTGGGCCAACATGCGTGCGAATGGCTGTGGTGTCACGACTGAGCAATCAAATTAGTGAGCATGTCGGGTCTGCGATTTACCACAAACCGTGTAGGCGTACAGGGATTTCTAAGAACTCCGTCACTTCTCTAGAAGAAGGCTTGACTTCTCAGAATCTGACAGGAGGCCATGTTTACCTACTATAATCCAGCAAAGAGGGGGACAGTTATTTTGATTTAGGCCAGGATCCTGTTCCCAAACTTAGCTACAGATGTGTTTAGTGTCATATTCCAATAAAATGTGTGGCTGTACCTCATGAAAACCAAAGTAAACAAGAGCAGAGTGTTCGAGCTTAGCTCTCAGTCATCACCGCAGGCTCTAACACGATTTTGGCATAAACCCCCAGCAGGAGTGCCCTCTATAGGCAAAAGCGTGGCGCTACAGACACTGCGCCACTGTGTGGGACAGAAGACAAAGTAAAGTTCGCACAGCACACAGTGTGAAGGTGAAATTTTTTCTCTGCATTTAACCCACTCACCAAGTGCAGCAGGGGGCTGCCACCAATTAGGGGTGCCCAGGGAGCAGTGTTTAAGGATGGTACTTTGCTCAAGGGTACCTCAGTGATGACAAGCTGTGCTGGGATTCAGACTCGCAACCTTCTGATTGCAGGGGCAACTCTCTAACCACTAGGCCGCCATACTTAAAACATCAGTGACTAGGCTCGTACGTTTCAGAGTAGCAATGCACATTTGTGGAAACTTCAACAACTCCTAATTGTTTTTTGAGACACAAAGCCAACTAAGCTTTTACTAATTCCAGCTAGTTCATGGTTTACAATGCAACTCATGCCAATATCCCTGACAAATCATTCAAATTTGGGTAAGCTATCCACCAAATCATCTTTACCACTGCCACTTTGTTTGTCTCAACCCTTTCATCCTTACCAATCAGTCTAAATTACTTGTTCCTCATAGCCTGACCTAAGAAACAGCATGTTGAGTGAAAGCAATTAGTTTTTAAATATTTTACAGTAAGTGGTGAGATCACATTCTTGCCACGCTTCTACCATGTGGGTTACAGTACACAGTGGTGACGTCATGCATGCCTGACTGCTCTATTTCTGAGTATGAGCTCATTCACATGCTCAAGGTTCCTTTATTCTCCTTTTAAGGAGGGCTTTCTGAGAACTCTACCCTCAATGAGACAACCCCACTTTGCCACTTGAAGATGACATGACCATGCCCTTGAAATTTTATGACAAGCAATGATCTCATACCTGCACTTTAATTGGAGCATAAAAAATATTAAGATGCCAAAGTACACACTGAGCCCTCATCCCACACAAAATAAAAAAAATTATCTACGACTCAGAACCACAGCAATGGCATGTTAAAACCAAAAAGTGCACCAAAACCCAGCATCCATCCACCTATATCAACACATCTAGGCACAATTACAAATTAGAAGCACAGATACCAACAGCATAATTTTCATACCCATGCCTGAGTCTTTCTTAGTGCCATCTGAGATGATTTCTACATGGTCGCCGTCCACGTCATAACTGAAGAAGTCATTCAGGTATGTCTTGGACCGCTGACCTCCAAAAACATACAAGCAGCGGTTTCTCTGAAAAACAGACATAAAAACATCATCAGTATCTAGCCAGCAACCTATCAGTCAGCCCCACCCATGGTGTCAGATTTGAATAATCTAAACTATCCTGAGGTCTGTATAGTGAAGTCTGATTTTGTACAAATGTTTGCAGGGTTTCTGCTATTTCGCAGGTTAATTCTAATTCACATAGAAAAAAAAACCGAAAAAAAAAACCGTCAGGGTCAAGACTGGTCCTGCAGTTATGGATACTGACCGTGTGGAAGAGCATGCAGTGACCAATGCGTGACTGGATATCCTCAGGGCCAGCGTTGCAGGAGTCATCCCGAAGTAGGCTCCAGGTGCCAGACTGGCAGTGGTAGGCATAAAGGCCGCTGAACTGCGGGTCTGACGTCCGTGTGTCATCCACGCTGCCGTTGCATGTAAGAATGCGCCCACCAAACGTGTAGATCATGTGCTTTTCTGAGTCCATGCACATCTGTGTGTGAGAGAGGTAGAGAGATGTATTGGCAGAAATCACAATTTCAGAATTCTCGATTTGATCATCCCCTCAAATCTTGATGATGACCCGAGATATGTTCGAAATCCAATACTGGTTACTTGAGGTTGGTACTGGGAGTATGAGACTAATGTTAACAAGAAGCGAATGTTTATACCAATGAATTGGCAAACTGCACACCCACATCAGACACTATGTGACACAACATCAAATCTCAGATTATTTCATGCGGCCAGTTCAAACCACGACTTTTTTTATTTTTGTGTCCTCTAGTAAGACACTTAAACCTCAGTGTCTCCAGCGGGACAAATGATAAGGGCGTCTGGATATGGGGGTCTGCCAAATGGCGTAAATTGTAAATGTAAAATTCGATTTAATTTGTACTTTTGCCCAAATGTTTAAGCAAATAGTGTATTAATTCACTGAAATTGACAGCTTCTGCTATAATTATAATTTTACTAGAGCTGAAAACTAAATCACTTTTAATTACCGACAATCAATAGCATCGTGAAATACATGGGGTGGCTAAGAGCCAAAAAAAAAAAAAAAAAAAAAAAAAAAAACCCTACAAGACCACGAACCTGATGGTCGAACACGAGTTTGGGGCCACCGTCCGCAGACGTGTCCTCGCTGAGCAGGGTCCACGTGTTGGCGTCAATGTCGTAGCGGTAGAAGTCACTCTTTAGAGACTTGCTGTTTCTGACGGAGGAGTCCAGATAACGGCCCAGTGTGTAGATCTGCCTCCTCTGAGAGTCGATACACATCTTATGGCAGGAACGCGCACTGGGACCATTCTGAAAGGCACAGGAAGGAACTACAATGAAAGGAGTCTGCTTGAGGCTCTTACATAAACCATCTGCCAAAAGACAGATATTTATATCTGCAGAGCAGCGACTGTCATGTTTGTCCATGAGTTGCTTCAACATCGGCTTATTTAGAATTTCGCGAAATGTGCAGTTTGTTTGACGTGAATTTATTAATTCCCTGAATCATCGGTTATTATTTTGTCTTACATTTCAATAATCAAATCAGCATCAAGTTGACTAAATATCTTAACCGCGATTCTGCTTAAGGTCAACAGAAAAGACGATTTACATTAAAAACTAGTATTAAACGTTAGGCGCTACTTGAAAAACCCAAGGGATTCTTGAATAACCCAAGGGAAATGCAGTTTTAGTTTTTCCATACTGGTGATACACTAATTACTTCAGGCTCTTTTGTTGTTGTGACCTAAAGACATTAAAAGCTGTTGACTTACAAGAAGCTATTATAAATCTTTCATTAAAAGAGCCTTTAAGGGTCACAATAGCACAGAATTGTTCACCATGGAATACAAAACACTGACAGCCATAAAAAACCTTGAAAAAGACATTAGATATGACATCTGATCTTCCCTGAAAGCTGTGAAACTTATATCCCAAAGTAGCAATTAAGCACACTGTGTATCATTTGTTTTTTCTCCTGCCAGTAATAGTGTCAGTAATACTTCTTTAAAGAGGGTCTACTCCCGGACCCTCGCTCAGGACACCAGACCACTCTGCTTTGGTTGGTACAGTATTAGGTTACTTTGTGGAGGGTCATGGGTTTGAGCACCACTCTGGTCAAGGTGATCCAGTTTCACTTGCACTCCTGCAGCATGATAAAATCTCAGAGGAAAATAATGTGAGGGCAAAACAGAGGGTTTTTCATTAGCCGACTCACTGAGGAACTTCCCATCCTTATATTTTTTGCTACACCAGCATTATTAGTGTTGTTGCTGAGGCATCATTGAAATTCCCCAAGCTGTTTTTTTCCCCCAAGTCACAAAGAAAACGCCCAGTGCATTATTATTTGCACAGACTCACCTCTTTCTCCGTGTCTCTGGAGATACAGGCCCACTGGTTCTCCTGCACACTGTAGGCCCAGAAATCTGCCAAGTCCTGCGTGCCATCCCAACCACCAAACAGGTACACCGTCTCTGAGATTGCAAAAGAAAGTGGAAAAAGACCAAAAAAAAAAAAAAAAAAAGGCAGATTGGACTGAGTGGGATAACAGTTACGGGGTCACTCTACATGAGAAGTTGTTTGGATGCAAACATCCTGATTTTAGAATCAGAAAATTTAATTGATCTCAGATGAAGTTCCTTATGCCACGATTGCAAAGACACGCAAAGACTAGATTATAAAGTGTAGTCTAAGCTCAAAATAAGGTCAAAACTTCCCAAAAAATACTCTGTACTAAATACACTATGCTCTTTACACAGAATGCTGTGGTCAGTAAGAAAGGTGGATATTAATAGCGTAGATAAATAAAGTTACTGCTGAAGTAGTTTAATACTGTCAAGCACACAGCACTGCTTTATTCGATCTGAATGACAGTCTTAAAAAATATAGCATTTGTCACGAAAACGGACTGCAACAAGCAAATTGTGTGTAAGTAACTGTTTAAGAGGCAGTTCGGCACAGTGGTGGACAGTCAGGACAGGGTTACGGTTACCATGGCAGCACTGCTATGGTGACAAGAACAGAGGGGTTGGAGCTCAGTTGTAAAGGAGTAACTCAAGGCCATTCTGACTAGAGGGGCTATATGAGGTCAGTGGAATTGATAAGTGCTCTCAGCAGTTAAAGCACCAAGCTCAGAAATAGAAAAAGACACGTTACCATGACCTAACAACATACAAACTTCTGTTCACACCTCTGGACATCCACTCCTGGGAATACATTCCAGCTGAAGTCCAATCACAAATTGGACAAACACAGAAGGCTTTTTTTCCCCCATTTGTTTGGAGCGATGCCATAGAAGAACCATTTCTGTTCCCTAAAGAACTCTAACGGATCATTCAAACATCCATATAAAGCCTCGATACGATTTTATTGTTTTATTATGTCCGAGCCAAAAATCCATTATTCGTTTTTAAGTATGTTGGTGTTATGTGCTCTGCCATTTTTACGTGCCAAGATGTGTTACCTGTTTGTACATCTATCACCATCTGATGACCACCTCTCATGCCGGGCCGACTGTCATCTCCGTCACCTAGGCAACATTAGAAGGAGGGGAGGATATGAGGGTGAAGACGACATAAAACACAAGTGAAGGAGAAACAGAAAGATAGATGGGAAAATAGCAGCATAGGAGGACATAAATAGAGAAAGGGTGAGAAGGAGAGAGTATCAAAACAGTCTTTTATGTCCCCGGCATATGAAGGATTTAAGACCACAGCCGTGCACTCCCTACAGCCTGGGAGACAGCGGCGGTTGCCTGCATAAGAGCTGGTAGCATGAACTCTACCTTTGGTGCATTTGGGGATGATCTGACTCCAGCGTGGTTTGTACTCCTGCTGGCTGATGTACTGATTAAACAAGCCATCTGCACGACGACAGAAGAAACAAGAGACGAGGGGTCAAGGAGGGAGGGCTAGAGGTGCAAGAGCCAGCTAGGACTTTAACACGAGCTACAAATATTTTCAGATCTGCAGACAGCCAGGACAGTTTAACTGTTAAACCTGAACCGAGGAAAGAAGAGCTTACAAGGCTTATAAAAATGTCGGTTGATTCAAATTCTAATCAACGCGTTCTTTGCATTTAAAATGAAATTCAGACAAACCCATTTATGAAGCGCAATGACGGATCACTGACCACTGACAGTTAAATCAGACAGCAACAAGGTCTCTGAACACATTTTATCGACACAGATTACATTATTCAATGAGAAGTTGTTTCATTAACTGGTCCAATACCAGGCACATAATTCAATTTTCCCTTCAATAATCAGAAAATTTTATTGATTCAGTACACACCAGTCAAACATGTCAGTCTCAAGACTTTTAGACTGAAAACACAAAGAAAAAGCGCATCAGGCATCACTGTAATGTGTCAGAATTTTAACACCCTGGAGGTGAAGAGACTTGGCTCTAATCAGTCAGACACACCTGGCGTAAGTACACAGTAAACATATGGGGGGGCGGGGCTTGTGTGTTGTTAAGCTGGTCTGAGTCAGACTACAGCAAGAGTCATTTACAGAACCACATTTTCTATCCCTTTAGTACAGATACAGCTTAACAGAAACAGAACATTTCAGACCCACACAGTATTAAACAAGGTACCTCTGACAGCTTTGTCGATGAGCTCCTCACAGGCGTCGAAGTCTCCCTGGAGGACCAGGCGCTCGTGGAGGTGGGTGAGCATGGGGTGCTCCAGCGCGATGCGTGTCTTTTTCTGCAGGGACTCGAAGGCCTCCGTGTAGTTATGCTGCCGGAAGTGCTTCAGACACAGGCGAATGGCCTCTTGTTCACGATACTGCACAGGGGACAGACAGAGCATCACTTAAAAATCCAGATAATGCTGTAGCATGGATTGCTGGACAGAATTCCAGGCTTATGATGAACCACTGCCAAAAGTGTTGGCTTTGTGACATCACAAAACTATGATTTGAAAACTGGCTGTTGCAGCTTTTCTCTATACATTGACTGTATGGGACTGAACATTTTGAAACTTCAACAATATTTGGAAGTCTTTTTAATTCCTTTAATATACTGAAAGTTACCATACTGTGCAGCCCTACCACAAATATATTAAATCACTCACATCGTAAATGACAAATTATACCAAGCTACCAGGCATTTACTGTTTTGCATTTTCTTCAAATTTAAATGGCTCAATTAGATTAAGAGATGTTCTGAGAGAATTTGTTTCAGGCAGATGTCTTTTGTATCTTTCTCATTGAGTTCTTGGGAAAACCTGACTTGAAGTACTGCTTATTAGTTTTAGACGTGCCTGGAAATGAATGATGATTTCGATAATTTTAATTTTTTTTTTTTGCATTTTTGCTCTTTGGGTTAAAATTTCTTTCTTCTGCTTTGTTCAGTTCTTACCAAACATGGTGTGACACACAGCACTGTGATTTTTTTAAGCCAATAGTGAGCAATATAGGATGAATGAACTCAATTAGAACAGCCTGAACCTTCCAATCTCTCTGGATTAGACACAGACTTAAATGCATACATTTTCTTGGACCGTCGTCAATGTGACAGAGCATAAATATCTCATGCTCAACAACTGCTTAAACTCACATGCTGAACTATAAAAAACAAACGGTCATAAATCTCAGAGCGAAAAAAAATCAAGAGGTGACTGACTGTAACAGAAGAACTCACCTTGCTGTACCAGTTAAGACAGGGCTGGACTACATCGGGATCTTCTATCCCATGCAGCTCGATGTACCAGATACTGAAGTTAAAACTGGGGCCCCACGACATCAGAGGCACTAAAACAAACACGGTACACCAGAACACACAGGTAATCACCAGCTGGCACTGTAAGACAAATGTACTCCTTGAAGAAAATACAGTCATTGGACAAACACATGACAGTGTAGACTAACAATTCTGGAAAATAACTAATTATTTGAGCTGAGCTCAATCAGATTAATTCTGAAATAACTGACAGGCCCATCAAGGACTAACAAGCTACAGTCACTGCTAGGAAGCTCATTACCAAGTCTGCATTTAGTAGCCTCTACATGAGTGATAAATTAGTGGATTCTTTATTGGTGGGGGGGGGCGATTCCCCATGGCCGTATGATGTATTTGCATAATACATTTGCATAAGGGGTACTGCATGGAGAGAACAGTGATGGACACACACACAAAAAAAGACAAAACCATGAATCCTGTCAAACCGAAGACGTTGAGGAAAAAGTGCTGCACTACAGAATTTTAAAGAACACGACAAATAACATTACATTCTAGTTTTAGGCCACAATGTCCTTTTAATTACTTGTTTAAAAGGCAGGTCACTAATTGTAGGATGAAATGTCACTGTCAGGGAAGGTTCTTCCATATTTCCACTAACTGTGAAGGTTAAATTCCTAGCTGCAAACATTCCAGTCATGCCCAACAAATTGTTTGAAACATGAAGATATGAAGATAAGATAAACCTTTATTAGACCCACAAGTGGGAAATCCGATTAGTAACGGCAGAAAGTGGACAGTACAAAGTTCAGAGCAACAGAATTGAGAAAATAATAGAATAGAATAAAATTTTTAAAAGGCCAAAGTACTATGTAGAAAATGGTATTAAATAAAAATAAAAATAAAAAATGAAACATTCACAACTGATATTTTTCAACAGACAACACAGCTGTTCTTAACCCCTCTGTTTTGCAGGCATGGGGAGCAATCTATATATCTATATGGGGAGCAATCTATATATGATGCAATGTATAAAGTAAAACAATTTTTTTAAATTCCAGAATAATTTACATTGATTCTCAACACTCAATATTAATTGATTAATAAAATTAGAAGTAAAAAATATTCTTGATTGAACAGTTTAGTGAATACTTAGTGAAAAATATGGTCTGTGCAGGTCATTACGAAGCTCGTTTTTCAGACTTAACATTCTCTTTAAAGCTGTAAGAAAATGAATAAAATGACTTGTTTGTTTCACCAGCATGCATGTTTTTATATGAAATGTACTTCATGCATATGAAGTAAACAAAATACTCACTTTTATAATATGTATGACTAGTCGATTAATAGTTAAAATAATCAAAAAATGACCTAGTTACTAATAGAATCAATGCCGACAGTACTAATACATATTTTTTTTTAAAAAGAGGCGGGTGAACTCAACATTCCACTATTACATGATTCGCTTTCAGCTAAATTGTTTTCTTAACAACCCGCAATGTCTCACTGATCCTCAATAAATTCATCACCTGTCAACTTCAGTTTTTCACTTTCTTCTTATTCCCCAATAAGTCACGGCACGAATGAGAATCACCCTGAGTCACCCGATGAGCTCACCAAAGTGAGCATGGAGGATCACTCACCTATTTTAATGTATCTGCAGGGAAACATCTGCTCATCAATCTTGTGCTTTAACGTGAACGTTTCCTTGTTAAAGTCATTCTTAAGGCCACTGTGACGGGGAAATAACAAACCATGAAACCATCACAGATCATTTAACAACAAACTAAAAGTGGCTCTGACAAACAGAAATTCAACAAAAGATAAAATCTCAGCAATCGCTCCAATCACATCTCTTCATATTACATATACTAATTGTTTCTCATGACTAAGTACAAAGGCGTCCAACATCTTTGCTCTATAAAACTCCAGTTTAGAGCCGTTAGTAACCTCCGCTCACCTGGACAAGAGTTCAGTCATGTTTTCCTCACTCATGCCTCCAAACACCTTAAACTTCTTCAAGTTGCACACGTGTGTTTTCTCATACTTCCCATATGTGATGCTTAGTACAATGGCTGGTCTCTCCAGTTTTAAGATCAAGTACTGAAATGGCAGAAAAGATTTTGTTAGCAATCAAATATCATTAAGGGACATTTCAGGTTAAATATATAACACTAGATAACCAGCATGAGGTCCACATGGTTTAACTATCCCAATCTAGGGCTGCTCGCCTATTTCAATTTTCTTTTTAGTTAAAAGTTAGGCTTCCAACAATCACGAAAACAAGGGAATTGAGATTACTGCGTCTCATTCCATTTCGCAATCCAGCTCTTGTTTTGTCTTGTATTACTCCTGGATTCCACCAGCAAATGCAGGACTTTTCTTCATGGCTGCTCACACTAGTTCTGGTAACACTACACAATTAAGTGTCCTCACGACATTAAACAATTTAAATATATGCCTAATACGTTTGCACTGAACTGTACATGTTAAAAGCCACTTGTCTCACCATGTGATAAAGTGTCTGTTAGCAAAGTTAACATTAGAATAAATGCAACAAAAAAAAAACGTAAAAAGTATCAAGATTTGTTTTGTTTGTAATGTAGTCGATCGTGTGTGAGCTGGTGAGGAGAACACAGGTTCGGTTCCAGATTCCCTCTCGGTTCCTCCAGCCGTTGTTTGGATTTGTGAAATTTCATCAGAAGCTCCAGGTTTCTAATGGGAACTACAAGTAATACTGCACTTCTACAAGGAACATATTCATATACTGTAAATAAATTCACTATTTACTGTAGAATATTGTTTGCCTTAGTTTATTCTTTTTAGTTTTCTTTAATATATTCACCATTCATGTGGGGAAAAAAACCTCACTGTTCATTTTTAATGAGTTATTTTCACAGGTGCCCAAGACCTTTGCAGAGTACTGTATAAAATGATGGAAAGCACTGAAAAAAAAATAAGAAATATAATAAAGAACTGAAAGAGCAATCTCATGTGGGCCCAAATTACTGGTTCTATTAGAAATTCCATTACATTCTATTACAAGTTATAAAGACTTGCCAAACAGTTATAACACATATCCTTCAAATCTGATCTACTTTCAGAAACTATCAAAAGAAACTTGCAGTTGCGCCATCACTTAGATGACATTCATCAAATGAGTATATCTGGCACTGCAGTGTCAGGTCACGGCCTTAGCTCTCGCCAAGACTAACGGAATCGATTCTGCGCCATCATTTAGTATAGAGTTGACGAGAATCTACATCGACTGAGCATCCATCTATACCAGCAATGATGGACTCTGTCAGGACAGAGTGGAAATGGAATTTCGTAACATTCATCTGATTGAATCATAACTGCAACTTACAGTTTAAAGTCTCGCACTTTCCCCACTTCAGTAAATACAGTGGAGCCTAAAGGCTAAAAGCAGCGTACTGCTCCCGCTCTTATTTTTCATATCAAAATACCCATGTTTTGTTGTGAAGGTATTGTATTAAAAAGGCTATAATTGGAGATACTTTGATTTTAAAAAAAAACAAAAACAAAAACAAAAAAAAAGATACACAGTTTGACTGAAATAAAATAATGACTTTTTCTTAATTCATTAAAGGGCAAATTTCGATTTCTGCCATCAGTGGCCAGCAGCCATCAGTGGCCAGGGGTCCAAGAAAGCACAGTTGGCTGCGCTCTCTCTCTCTATCTCTGGGGGGTAGAAAGGCTCTGCCTCCCCCATCATCACCCAGACAGCACAGGTGTCTGGTAACTGGTGTAACAGGATTGGAAGGTAACGTTCTACTCTGAGTGAGTTTGATTTCTGTTAAAGAATTAACTCATCAAATCTGAATCTCTAAAATTGCCATTAAAAACTAAAATTAAAGATTTATTTAATGTTTCACATCCAGACTTCACAGTATCCACTTAAACAGGACTGACTATGCTCATTGCAATAAAACACACAGTTGCTCTTTAAGCACTGATGGCTTGCGCAATATGTTCAGAAAGGCACACTTTAACCTAATTAGTTGTAATTTGTCACAATAGCAGCAACCCTATAAATACAATTCCAGGCTCACAAGCTGGCAAACCTTGCAAAAGAGTAGCCATATGGCTATTTTCATTTCATTTATTCATTTATTTTTTAAGAGCCCATGGGAAATAGCCACTTGAAAGATTCACGCTTCAAAGGCTCCACTTAGATATGAAAAGCGGAACAACTGGACAAAAAAACTAAACAGAATGGAAATGTTTACAGCACAAAACCTTTAATCAAACTCTTGCTGAAGCCGAATCAAGCATCTGCACCACTGGGATGAATGAAGTGGCAACTAGCCAACACTGGAGCACAGGGAACCCCCTCACCCCCCATGGGTCATCAACATTGTCCAATCAATATATAGGTCAACATTTTAGTAAAGTAGGAACATGCAGCTGCAGACAATATAATTCCACTGCTGCAATTAAATGTGAACGTGTGCAAAAATAACACTCGTCTGCACCACCAGCACACCTGTCTAGTAAAAGTGAGGACAGAGTTGTCCAAGAGCACCACAATGCAGGAATGCAGTGAAAGCAGGGGTTAAAAGTTGATGTGAATGTACCCCAGATGCGGTGCTTTCGATTTCCTCCCCGCCTAACCACAAGACTGTCAGCACTGCACGCTCTACGCCAAGGAGACAAGAGACCACTTCCTCTTTCCAAACTGAGATTAGTAGCCAAAATAGGGACAGAGAGCTTCATCTTCAGATAAAAGCAAAGTCATGGCGCATAGCTCTGTATTTAGTAACAGACCACAGATCAACATCAATCCTGTGACAACAATACATAACCACTGATTTGGACCAAACAAGATCTCAAATTTGAAAGCTATATATTCCATGTGCAAAATACTAGGTGGTAATCAGGGGGTTCCCTCATATTAGTCAATACCGGGGGGTTGGGAGGGGTTATTTGGCAAGAGCAGCACTTGAAGTTCGTTTAAAGAATGCCATCAAATCTTCGGAAAGGTATTTCTGTAAGTGAATGGATTGGCTGAGGAACGTGTCCATCATTGCCTCTAACCTCACCCAACCCTTTGCTAAAAGCCACTCCTGAAGACAAACTGACCAATCAAGTGGTGAGCAAGCGTGCCTGAAAAGTATTCAGTTCATAAGCTTTCCCACATGCAAAGCTGCAGAATGAGCAAAGTCCATAAGTGTGAAAAAGTGTGACTTTTTACCCATTTGCTAAACAAAAGACATGTGTATAGTCATGCGTTTCTAGAAGTAATAGGACATGAAGGAGGCCTTGACAGGGTTAACACATTTTCAAGGACTTTTCAGGTGCAATTTCCTCAAGTCTAAGAACCCAACAAGGCATAGTTTCAGACACAGATGAAAATTAATTACTGTCTCAACACCATTGACTTAATGCACCCTTATCGCTTGCTTGCCACTGTTTAACCTACACCATTCAGTCCCTTATGCACGCATGTGACCATCACTTTCCTGAAACAGGTGGCACAAGAAACAAAAACTCAGACAGCGACACACACGCGCGGGTCAGAATGTAATCTATTTACTAACGTTTAATTTAAAAATATCAAAAGGCATTCAGTTCCTATTATTGCAAAAGGTACATCAAGCACTTTCAATAACCCAGGTCTATTTTCAAAAACTTTCAAGGTCTTGATTTCTTTCCCTACATTCACAAACTTTTGAGAATTTCAAAGACCTTATGACATCAACCAGAGCCCTATTTTTTGCTCCAAATACATTTCTTGAGTTCTTTTTGTAAATTCATTAAAGGGCAAATGTTGATGCCTGACTGTGTCGCAGCCATCAGTGGCCAGGAGTCCAAGACAGCAAAACGGGCTCCTCTCTCTCCCTCCCTCAGATAAAATATTTGACATGTTACGTACCCAAAAAAACATGATAAAATGTGTGCATGTGCATTCCTTCAGAGCAGATATGTGTTAATGACAGATATGGGTCACTCAGAAACCACAGAGCAAATAAAAATGAAATTATGTAAACGCAGGTTTGTAAGGTAAATGCAGTTTTCTAGCAAGTGAACTCTTGAGCTGCAGGTGGGTCAGATATTCACCTGGGGAGGGTAATTGCTTTCAGATGACCACCTGGAGGACTGGTCACTGGGCTTGTCCACCAAAATGTTCCTGAAGGTTAGAGGAAAGCGGAGCATGAGCAAATCTGGTGTAAGACATTTCTTACAACACAGAGATGGCGATTCAACTGAACTGAAAACCTAATTTACAGGGGACAGTTCAGTGCACAGTGAGACAAAGTGAGGTGCAAAACTATGTCCAAGAATGACACAGTGATACGTCCATATTTCCTTAACCACGTTTGGGACACTCTTACATAACTTCTCTTCCTAACCTCTGTGATTATAGCTTTGAGAGGACAAAAATAGAGAACCAGACTCAGGCCCCTGCTTATGGTGTCACATTACCCCACTAATAGCCTCTAGCTATCAACATTAAGAGAACTAAAACAAAGACTAACAGTGTCTAGCTAAGACGTCCAGAGTTTAAAAATGTACCATAAAGTCCCTTCGTCCTTGTCCACAATTAGAGCTTCTAAACAAGAAACCTTTGTGCAAATGCATTGATTTAGTAGGGTAGTTAGCTTAGCTTGCTGCTACTAAAATAAAGCTAATGTTTACAAACCGGCTGTCAGTTTGACCACTCTTCTATGTGCAGGATAACATTTAAAAACGAATATTATATGCAAAATCGTATATTTTGACAAAATCCTGGACAGTTTTAACGTAGTTAAGCACGTTAAGGTGAGAGTTAGCCTCAAAGCTACCTCGGCTAGTTAGCCTGCTTTTTTTCTGCTAAGAATGTGTTAGGAGGCTAACTAGGCTAACTGTGAAGCTGAAAACACAGAGAGGTGAAAATGTGATGGAAGGAAAGGCAGCAGTGATTTAAAGAGATACAGGTGTATTTTCAAAAGGTTTTGGAGAGCCTGAAAACCGAGCCTGGTTAGTTAGCAGGAGAGCTGGGCCTCCCATCCCAGTGCAGCCCCGACTCTGTCCGGTCTGCCTCCACCAGACAGCCTCATCTCAGAGCGGCAGAGACACGGTGGGCTCCTCGTTACTCACTCTGGTAAATATGTCGAGGAGTAAGAACTCCATTTATAAACACTGTAGGATAGGACTCTGCTCTCGGGAGCCATCGCCATCTTGCTGCACAGCTAACGAGCAGCGATCTCCGGGTCGAAACACGGAGAGACCAGCTCTTAAAGGGGCCGCGATCCTCAGAGACCTCCTGCATGGGACCACCCAAACCCTCCACAGCCTCTACATGAGCACACCAGAAAACAGTGTGAACAGTGTGAAATTTTCCTCTGCATTTAATCCATTCACGAAGTGAAGCAGTGGGGAGCAGTGTGTGGGGACTGCACCTTGCTCAAGGATACCTCAGTGGTGCCACGGGCAGTCCTGGGATTCAAACCCACAACCTTATGATTGGCCCTTTGACTTTTGAGTCTGGTGCTTAGGGAGCTGTCCCTCCAATCACAAATCTCTCTCTCTCTCTCTCTCTCTCTCTCTCTCTCTGTCTTTCTTTCTTTCTTTCTTTCCTTCTTTCTTTCTTTCTTTCTTTCTTTATTTATTTATGGCCTAGTGTTTAGGGCGTTGGCCCTGTAATCAGAGGATTGGGGTTCAAATCCCAAATGCTAGTGTCATCTCTGAGGTTCCCTTGAGCAAGGTACCGTCCCCACACTCTGTTCCCCAGGCGCCTCATTGACAGCAGACATCTCCTTTTATTACTGCACAGCACATCTGCTCACTAAACCATCCCACTGTTGCTGACTGTCTTGAAAACAAGCAGCATTTTTTTTTTCTGAAAATGAGGGCATTACAAAATGTATCAGCAGCAGTAAGTGTGACTTTGGGAGTGATGCTGTATTTCTGGTGCTTTAATTGGTTTGTGAAAAAGAATCAAATAAATGTGTTTCAAAAGCTGTTTTTAACCGTCTTCAGACTTTTAATCCGATTCCTGACTTTAAAAAGCTCTGTTGTTTTTATTTTCTCCTCTGAAAGGGTCAGTCATGCTGTCGTCCTACAAAGGTGAACTTATTTTTGTTAAAAACTGTTTAAAGTACTTTTTCAACTGCCCTGCAGCTGTTTTCTTTTTTTTGTAAATGATTTGCATTAAATATTAAATATTAATTTGGCTGATATTTAATCCGTTTGGGAATTGCTCAACTGCTGTAGGCGTAACTGGTGGTGGGTTTAACTGATACTAACCTTCCATTATTTTATTAGAGAAGAGCTCATTATTTCTTCCCACTGCTTTTTCCTTTTTTTCTTTTTTTGATGGCGGTAGGGCCAATAAATCTTGAGTTTCCAGCCATCCTTTCATCCTTTTATTTGATTAGCGGCTCACTAAAGCCGTCCTCTGGAGCTCCCAGGGTTCTTCTGTTTGGCTCTGGCGCTGGTGAGTGCCCCGCTGGCAGCCGTCCAGCACTGGTGCCCGGGCTCTGAGTGTTTGCCAGATCGCAGGGCCGCGGCCAGAGAGCGGCCAGGAGGGGGTCTGTAATCTCACCACTATTTCACCAATACAGGGGTCTTTTTACTGGCCACTGAACCGGACACGATCTTCCGAACCTCGGACCACCGGGGCGGCAAAGGAGCAAACAAATATAACCAAATATTCAGTTCTTAAAAGATTTTTACACACCATCTCACGTTCTTTCTCCTCTCTCTCACTCTTTCTCTTTTTCTCCTTCTCTCCTTTTTTCTGCTGTTTTCTTCTATCTTTCTGTTTTTCTTCTCTCTCTCTCACTTTTTCCCTTTCTCTCTCTCATTCTGTTGCTTATCATCTCTCTTAGTCTCCCACCCTCTCACTCTCTCTATCTCTCTCTCTCTCTTTCGCTCTCTCTCTCCCTCCCTCTCTCTCTCTCTCTCGCTCTCTCTCTCTTTCCCTCTCTCTATCTCTCTCTCCCTCTCTCTCTTTCCCTCTCTTTCTGTCTCTCTGTCTCTCTCTGTCTCTCTCACTCTCTCTCTCTCTTTCTCTCTCTCTCTCTATCTCTCTTTCTTTCTCTCTCTCTCTCTCTCTCTCCGTCTCT
>JBBJLS010117152.1:0-39083 GCA_037577275.1 Bryconaethiops microstoma
GGGGAGCAGTGTGTGGGGACGGTACCTTGCTCAGGGTACCTCAGAGGTGCCACTAGCAGTCTTGGGAATCGAACCAAGAGAATGAGAATTCTCTTGGTTCTCTTTATCTTCTGTTTCTGGAGTCAGAAACAGAAGTACGTCCCTTTTTCCAGTACAACAGATTAATTTTGCAATGGGTACCTTAGAGAGAGGGCCAAGGAGAGAGAAAGTGAGCTCTTAGAGGAACTGAGAGATATTCCAAAAAAAGGTCCTAGAATGAAGATGGACTGGCTCACGTTTGGGATGAGTTTTTCACAGCAACCAACAGCAGTGGAAGAAGGTGGGCTCATTCATCCTGCATATTTGAAAGTGTCGTTGCAGAAGAAGTCAGTCCAGGAAGAGGATGATGGCATTGCACTGTGCAGTCAGTTGGATGCAGTTCTAGAGCCAAAACCCAGATCTGCTGGTTTTCTGTCTGATTCTCTGGTCAGGTCATTCCAAGCAGAGTTGCTGTGTTTGTGGTTTAGAGCAGCACTGAGGTGCTTCATCTCTTCCATGTTGTTGATGGTGGCCAGATCAGTATATCTGTGTCTGCAGTAGTTCTGATCTTCACTACAGTTTTTTTCTCATTCAAAAATGGATACGGATGAGGAATGTGTGCAGATACACCACAGGCGAAGAACATGCAAACGGAAATACTTTAGCCGAACCACAACTGAATGCCATTTCCATTGCAAGGTCATGCCTGAAACTCCTGGAAACAAACAAATACATCAACATAAATGTTTGGGCTGAGAGAGGTTTGTAGCTGGAGTTTAGTTTAGTCCTGAGTTAAACGTCTTAGTAGGCACAAATTGCTGAGTGACCCGAGAACACCAAAGTGACTGTAATCTATTTCTGAGACCTACAGATTCTATTTAAGCACTGTATGAAATTTAATGAAACAACTGCATTGACAGTATTGGCAATGATGAATACAGAAAACAGAATGATTAAACTGATACATACTCACACCATAAAGATAATAAAAAGGTCCTGCTGGAAACTGTTCTTTCTTCCCCTTTATTTCCTACAAACACCCTGATATTTTTCTCCCTGTGATTTGTTCCTGGACCTCTCACATTAAGTTTAAATACAGTACCTCATCTTTGTTGTGTGAGAGATTTGGACCTGGTGAAGAGGAAACATAAAGCTCTTTGCATGAGGTTTCAGCATGACACATGACACGAGTGACACAGACTGCAAGTTCATTTATAAACAATTTTCTCCAATGTGACCAAACTTTTCCTTTTCCCCTCAAAATAATGTAATTTCTCTTGATACACCGGTGCAGCCTACAAAGACTATTGATTTAGTTTGTTTTCATTAGTCAGTTCTAGTAATGAAGAAGCCAAGCTAATTGCATGAGTTTCCATTAGATGTTCAGAGTGGCACAGACTGATTTTCAAAACAGATCAGCACTTCATCAGCAGAGATGAATATCAGGATTATTTCCTTGTTTTCTAGTTGTGGTTGAGTTTTATTGTTTGCATGTGTAGTTGTCACTTGGAATGGTCTAATCTGGAATGGAAAAAAAGGCCAGTAACTAGTTTTACTTCAGACAGGCACTGGAACAAGGCACGCATGAGGGGATTAGAATTCGATTGAGCCCACACTCAACAAAACAAAGGCCCCCCTCCCCGTCTGACACGTAGGGCATTGATGGACATTTGCTCTGTCCATAGGCCAGGCAGGGGAATCTTGCATTTAGAAAATTGTAACCAATCCTCATAGCAAAAGAATGAAATGTGGGTGGCTAGGATCAACCCCCGCTAAAGTCTATAAATTCCGAAGTAGCCGTACCCAGATCAGTCGTCGCGCTGAACTCGTTCCGTGCGCACCGTGGATTTATATGGATTTTTTATGCTGAAAAGAAAAGAAATGCACACGGAAGACCATATTCAGGATATTTGAAGATATTTGAAGACATTTGGTGTGGATATTTGTCCAACAAATATGAATTTCCAGTGGAAAAGTGGACAGACGCGCTCGAGACAGACACGCTGATTTTTCTTCGAATAGTAAGAATAGGATTTCTCCAAACAAAATGGCGTCTGTGCTTGCTCGAAATGGTATTGCTTGCACTAAAAACCTTATAGAACATTCATTTTTTATTCTTTTGATCTCAAATTTTGAACATAAATTCACAAGACCTGTGACTATGGATTTTCAGTGTATAAGATTCATTCTTCCGACAGGGACGATAAAGTACAGCTGAATTCAAGGATGTTTGACACAAGCATATACAAAATCAGCATTTCATCCGGCATTGCGGTGTGAACATAATTTTTATATGTTTTCTTTCACTGGAACATGAAACTTCAGAGTCTTCACTTTGAAATGAGTCCAACCGCAAACATAAAGAATAAAGTAATGTAATCAAAACAAATATTAAACCAAAGTTATTTGCCACTGCAGGGCATTCATGTTTTATCTAGTTTGCTATAGAAAAATAAGTTACCCTCAGAGTACAGAGCATTGTGGCAGCTGCAAAGGGGGACCAACTCCATATGAAAGTCTATGTATCTGAATCCTGTTGTAACCAAAAATGTAAATGTAAAAAGATGGCATAGTTGTCTTATAGCTATTAACAAACTGGAGGTCTCTCTAGCCAAGGGTAACTGATGGAACCAAATACCATTCATGTCTGTGTAGCAAACATTTAGTAGGTGTACAAGTTGATTACTTTTAAGAATTAAATGTCACACGCACCAGTCAGGTGACGCGCAAGGGGTCACAGGGTATATAAACAGGTAAAAAGTAGCAACCAGTGCTCAGTCACTGAGCCCATGCCAGTTCAACTCAACCCAGACCAACTACTGTCTTTCTACTGGTACTGTGAATACTCCTGTTCTCTCTGTCTTTATATACCCACTGTGTGTGTGTTCCTGGTGGGAATCTCAACTCTTTAGTGGAGCGTTCTCAGATTAAAGCGCGTGGTCTACAAACTCTCTTGTGTCTGTCCATGATTGGGTTCATCCACCACGCTACACTGGGCTAACTGTTTGGTCAGGTACGTTCTTGTCTTCCTCACTCCTGTGTATGACTGATTCTAATTTGCCAGAAACATTAGCTACCTTTAGTCTTAGATAATAAGATTGCAAGAAATTAAGTTCAAACATCTTCGATTTAGATTTTGGGATAGATGATGAAGCCCAATGAGATTTAGTTTCAATATAAATACATAGTCCTTTCTTTGGGCAGAAAGGTATTGAAGGGCTGGTTATGATATTTTATGTTTCAGCTGTTTCAAAAAAAGGTGTCCTGCAATATCCCATTCACTACCATTCAACTTCACAAAATGTTTTCCCCCCACAAGGGTGTGGTTTTCTCTCTGATGGCACGTTGCACTCTGTCTGTGAGCAGCTAGCTAATTAACACTAGGTTACCGGTCTACAAATTGTATAATATTAGGGGGACAATATTATATTCTTTCATAGGGCTCAAAATTATTAGTGGTGTCACTGACTGACATCTACACTGCTGCCAAATGAAAGGAACCAATGACACCTGTCCTAGCAGTGGATGGAGCTGCTGCAGTGGTTTCACCCAAAGTCACATCAATGCTGCCACAGTTTGAACCTCTCTCTTCATTGTCATCCACATACAGGACTGAAGCCCATTTGACAGAGCCTTTAACAGGGCAGTGATGGGCAGCTTGCTAAAGACAAATATAGTTGGATACGAGAAAGAAAATTTGACTTTGGTAACTAGGATTTCGGGTCAAGATCTCATGGCCAGACAAGAAATTTCTCAGTCTTTATCTGACCTAGGACCTATTCTCTCCCTTATTATTATTATTACACCCAACATTGTTATTCTTTGAGTCACGCAATTTGTCATTGCCAAACACATACCTCTCACGTCTCTTTTTAGAGATGCTGAACTTCACACATATTTTAGTGTCTTTGAGCCTATTGCTATCTCCCTAAAGTGGACTATTGGACACTACTGCTCCAATGCTCCAGTCTTGTGGAAAAGCACATTGTGCTTTAACTGAAAACTACACAGGTCAACAAAAAATTTTTTGTAATCATCAGAAACCACAACACACTTTTCTAAACCAGTTTTTCATGATGATTTCAGTTATTTTCAGTCACATCAACGTTTTGAATTATGAGTAATATTAGATTTGTTTTTATTCAACCGCAGGCCCCAATTAAGTTTCAATATTTTCAGTGCAAAGTCAGATAGGCGCACACTGTGGCATAGATATAATGATCAGTATCAGTAAGCTACCACTGTTTCTTCAAAAATGCTTAGTATATGATTATTATATGCTAATTATACCACTATCATGCAATATACAACTAGCTTCATCACAAAAACTGTACGTGCGGGAAAAACTAAACACAGATTTGAAATCAGCATGAAAAACACTACAAAACCCACATAAACTTATCTCTATTCTGTAATGCATATGAACCTGAAGCATACTGACAATTTTAGAAATGTGAATAGTCATACAAAAAATATGAAAGGAAAAGGGTGTTTTTTGATAAATGGGTTGCTGCTAGCAAAGTGAAGGATCAGGAATTGTTCAAGGAACTGACTGCCTTGAGTTAGGACATTCTCTCAGGCTGCTGTATTACGCAATGCGTTTGTCTTAATCGACAAAAGCAGTTTTATTTTAAGCCAAGCTTGATGAGTACAGGTGACGCAAGTGTAAAATCTGCTCACCCCAGCGCTTCTACATCCCCCACTTGAGTGTTTTTACTGCCACAAACAAGGGCATATAGAATGCTGATTTTTTACAGTGAAACATAAAGTGGAATATCAGGGGAAAAAAGCCAGAGCCTAAAGGGATACGTTTTATTAAATCCGCTACCCCAAAGACAGTGTGCCCTGATGACTGTTACCAGC
The DNA here is from genome assembly GCA_037577275.1 of Bryconaethiops microstoma. Taxonomy (NCBI): domain Eukaryota; kingdom Metazoa; phylum Chordata; class Actinopteri; order Characiformes; family Alestidae; genus Bryconaethiops; species Bryconaethiops microstoma. The sequence goes on from JBBJLS010117152.1 coordinate 4,882, forward strand.
CCTTTATTTTTAATGGGCCAGTTTCTGCATTATATTTAAAAGACTACCACCTTGTTGTCACATTATACGACTACGGGGCTCATTTTGAGTGTGTAATCAAAACAACACTGAGAAAAAACAAGATAGACAAAAATGTTCTAATACACAAATCTCATTCAAATTGCGTTTATCAAATTGCGGTTCCTTCTGTGTCTCGATTCACTCACATGTTTTATAACATCTCTTTTTGCCTGATCTATGTAAGTATGTAGTTATGTACTGTTGTTCATGTTAAATATTTTGAAGTTGGCAACCCAAACCAGTCTATACCTCCTGCTTCTGTACACCCTATTCCAGTGATAGTTGAGCCAGGTGAGTTTTATCTCACAGTGTCTGGGAGGCTACCTAAAACCAAAAATAACTAGTTCCTGTTAAATGTTATATGCACCACTACAAAGTTTCTAGCAGTCCTTCCCTTACATAAAATGTCTTTACTACAGTTGACCTTTCAGGAGTCATAGAGATAGATCCGGAACTCCAACCTCCGTTTAAGAGTAAAGCAGGGAGTGTTAGAGTTTTCATCAGTCTCTGAAGTCAGTGATGTAATCTGTCTAAGTTCTGCCTCTTAGCCTCTGTGCTTGCTTCTGTTCTTGCTGTCCGTGGTTTCACCAAGCCTTTTAAATCAGAGGTAGAATAAAGGGTGGTTGGGTCTTGGGCTGTTTGCTGCAGGAAGATGAAACTGGGGTGGATCATCCAATATGTTATTTTCTCTAGAATTAACTATCCACCAGTGTAAAAGAGCTGCTAGCATTACAATATTTTGAACTCACAATATTTTGAACTTATCTCTGTACAATCAGAACCATTGATTTATGAGATGTTTTAAGTATTCAGGTATTTAACGGAAAACATCATTCCTGACACTCTTTCCAGGATATAAACGTTCACCGTCCTTTCACTCACAAACAGGTTTTCTCTTTGGGAGTGGGTATGTTACGCATCTGTGCTCGACCATGTGTGTTTTTTTCTCTCTCCTTTCTCTCTCAGTTACTTTCTCTCCTCCTTGTCTGTGGTGTCAGTCATTTTTAGAGGCTCAAAGTGATCATACTGACATCTGGGATGGGAGGAGGGGTTTTAAAATCAGCCCAGACTTAAGAGGAATAGCTAGGTTTTCTATATCATGCTAGCTTCATAACCTTGAGCCTTACAGCTATGCTAGTTTCATAACATACACAAGAATTTGGTACATTTGAGCCTGTTAACTCATTTCTCCGTCTCACTGCTCATGCTGTTCTGCCTTATTAGGTTCTGGACAGGAAAAAAGGACACACTTACACCTATTACAACATGTAGCTAATACATGTATAGATATATCAACTAAAGGACAGTGGCCTACATTTTAAACCTATCTTTAGAACTTATTTTTTACAGGTGAGATCTTAGTAGTGGCCTATTTGTTTTGTTTGCTGGACTGAGAGAGGGTAACTCCTTTTGTTTTCTTTCAGGCTCCCTTTTTCTCAGCAGCAGTTACACACAGTAATTTGTATAAATAATCATATTGTAGATATCATGCCCTGCATTATATGTATTTATACTTTTGGTAAAGAACATGCTATAAGAAAGCTGCATGCTGTGTTCCTGTGTTCCTTCTTAGTTCATTCTCTTTAGCTCTAATCTAGTCACATGGTGTGGTCTGGCCCTTGCTTCACCTGACCTCGGGGTCACAACAGTGTCAGCCCTCATGTCTACTACTTTTGAATTTCTGTTAAAAATGACAAGGACAGAGACACAGGGAGGTGCACTCAAAAGGATCAATATGAGGTTGCAACACAAAGGCAGACCTTCAACTGCTGCAGATATAGCCAACATCCGCAGACACACACAACGTACCTGGAGAGACAGCCACATTTGACTCAAGCCGTATTTCATTTCTTTACAGTTAGAGATGTGCATGGCTTCCAACATAAAAAACACTTTGTGCTGTTATGTACGGCTTTGTGAATTCATTTGTGAGCTTGTTGAGTAGGTGTTCTGGTAATAAGAGATGGCAGAGGCAGCCTGATTGCTCAGCCCGCTATGTACACGCGATAATAGGTGAAGACAGATTTAGTGCAGTGAGACTGCAAGGGCCATCGAGGTCCTCCGATAGTCAATAAATCCAGCACAGATCAGTGAGAGGTCCGTTATCCTCCAGCAATGGACAAAACTTCCTTAAAGACTGTTCTTTAAATGTACCTGACCAAACGTATTAGGCCTTCACTGACTTAAACTGAAACAACACTGACGGCCAGATACACGTACAACTGCAGTAAGTGCTCTCAATGCACCTGAATTTGACTGAATTTGATTTACTGTGCCTGCAGCTTCTCACATAAACTGCACATATTCCTACCTATTAAAGGCACAGGGATAGAGAAATAATTAACAAGCTCAAGACAAAATCCAAATGGAAGTTCAGTGATGAGACTATTATTAAATTATTATTCATTTTAATTATTAATTCTTTTAATTATTACTTAATTACTTCCCACCAAAAGTACCCTACAGGGAAAATAATACTAAAGTTACGAAAATAAAAGTTTGCAAAACAATAACAGATTGGACATTCACATATTGGTGGCGCATCACATGACACATCTCACATACGTCTATTTGTTTAATTCTGTTGGTAAACATCTTTTCAGTAAGTGACTCGTGCTACTTTCTAGCCAATATATTACCTGTCGTTGTTAAAGGAAGGCTCAACAACACAAAATTTAAGACTGCAATGCAAATATACAACTGGTTTTACAACTGTCACGAATCGGTCAGACTTTAGTAAATGGAACAAAATATATACTCCGCTGCATCTGTAATATCTCCACCCACTATTTTGCACGAGTCTCCTTTGTTTTGCATATGCACTTTTTTAGAGTCATGGCCTACATGGCCTATAACATGTGTGTTTAGGTTTGTGCACAGAATGAATACAATGTATGCCTGACATCTTCACAAAAGACCAAGTACATTGAAACTAAACTCCAAGTACATTGAAACTAAACTGAAAAATAGATCTTTTTTTTTTACTGAAAAAGTGATGCATTCAGTTCAACACATTTCCAAATGTGTTGATCATTTCCACAAGAATAAAATATATTCCTTCAACACACAGTTTTTTATATATGTATACTGAAAAGACAAAAAAAAATTTATTACTTTGTTTGAAACAAATATGCATACTATGTAGTTAAGATGACACCAAACCATACAAATCAAATTTTGATTTTCCTCTTCAGCCTGCAGTATTTTTTCTAAGAGAAATCTAGAGCATAAGAGCTAGATTACATACATAACTGGGCAAATTCTTTACAGACATCAAGAGATGAACACAATCGCCTTAGAATTGTTTGGCTTCCATATTAATGAGGACACGTACTGAGAGCTAACTGAATTAATTGAGGCCAGTGTTGTGTCAGACTCATGTGTCTGTTTTCATGTGAAAGGCACTTCACTGTTCTCATTCTGTAGGATAAAAAATCAATTTAAAATCGATGACAAGCAGTCAAGCAGTGACTTTCACTTCCACACATAATATACAACAATGTACCATTAAGTTTATAAAACATGAAGTCAAAATATATAAGAACAGACTATGTGCAGCATACACAAAGCAAGCCCAGGCATATAGGGAGTGAACACAATGCTGAATAAAATATTCAAGTCTTGCAGTGAGCCGAACACTGAACATCAAAAAAATGGATCTACGCTAGCTTAAGGCAAGCAGATGCTGTAACTTTGCACATTTCTTTCTTTAAATGTGGGTTTCATATTAGACTAAAATGTTCTCCCTCTGTTTTAAGAAAACTGGTAGTAGACTGAAGTAGAAAGTGGTAGTTTCTGCAAAACGGCATTTAAATTCAATATATTCATGCTGGCATCTTGTTACAGTGAGGAATGAGCAGTCTACTTTCAAATATAGTTCAGAATGGAGAGTGCAAAGAGGGGTCACCAGTAATAAAGCACAGGGCACTAAACAGAATCCAATTTCTAGATTCAAGCCAACAGCCTCCATGTAAATTGCTACCTTAATCAATGGCTGACACAAAGGTCACCTGGACATTTCTTTTTTCCACGTTCCCATCTCAAACACAGTAGCGCATCCCTTTTTTGAGGATGTCTTTATTGAGCAAGATTGCATGATGTGCTAGAAGAGACTGAAAGCGCAAAATATATCCAACATTTTTTTTTTCGTTTAAATAATGCACTTGTTCAGAATCTAATTTCGGAACAATTTTTAAAAATTTTATTTAGAATGTCCTCCATATGGTTCAGTGTACCATCATTTACAGAACGTGGCCTGGCCAAAAGCATGAAACCTCTGCAAAATGAAGCAGAGATTAGCCACATATGTACAAAGAGCTACTGCACTGTATATAATAATAATACCAAACACAATAATAATACCAAAAGCTAGCTGAAACATAGATATTTCTTTTACCAAAAAGGAGCACATACTGTAGCTGATTAATGGTCATGCAATATAGTAGGTTAATTTCAATCCACGCAGGAATAGGATGGTTTAACAACAGCTAAGAAAAAAGTATAGAGACAACTTTAGCTTTAGTTCATTAGGACCATAAAAAATGAACTCATCCTTCAACGTGAATGTCAATTATATGTCTCACTGAACCTGAATCTTGTCTGTTATCATTGCACATGTCCTTATTTTTGAATGTTGGCTGTCATCTATCATTACATTACATGTCACACTTGCCAATAAGGCGTTTCTATTTCAGAGAGCTTAAGTGGGTAATATGGTTTCAGATTCATTTATTTATATGTAATGCTGTCCACGTTAAAGGTGGTGCTCACTGAAATACAGTGATTAAAAAAGTTTTAAACATAAGCTCTGTAAAGACTTATTTAGGTTCAGAACATGTCTGCTGGCAACAGGATGAGTCAATTAAGATATATTGTAAAATGTATGTAAGATGTATATTTCAACAACATGCACAGCACAAAAATCCAAGTCCATTGGTATTAAACGACAAGTGTAGGCCAGGCAAGCATTCAGTAACCTTCTGTTGGTCTTTTGATGCATGTGTTTTGAAGTCTGTGGCACCCCGGGGCTTTGACTAACTCATTTTACTGTCCTTTAGGTTGTTTATCACATCTCTACAATGAGAGATTACATTGGGGGGATTTGGGGGAGGGTGTTTATAGGAGTTGGTATAATTCTGGCCTTGAGCCTATGAGCTCACTCAGCCAAGCTGCAGCAGACTGGGCACCTGCACACGTCACCCGGACCCACAGGAAATATAACACCGAAATGGTCAGAGGTTAGCTGGCCGAGATACAGCTCAGAGTGAATCAGTGAATAATAACCCTATGATCATTATCAGGATAGCTTCCGCGAGTTTGGAGCCTTCATTCTCTCAAGGAAGTTGCCAGTGAGAAGGCGAGAGGCACTGGGAAACTCATCAGATTCTTGCCTCTGTTTCGCTTGGCTTTCTGTTTATTAAGTGATACAGTCTGGCTGGCTGATTCCCTGGGCTGACTTTGTGGAACATGCCCACAGGAAGGAGCCCAAAACTGCTGCCATCACAACTGTTATTTACTGCCAAATAAGCTTAGGATAGTTCAACAAATCATCATAATGTGTGTATGCATCTGCGCACAAGGGCTTTTTCAATATCCTATAAGCAAATACAGCATGTTCTGCATATAATTGACAGAAAGACTAGATGGAGGTGCTGGATCGATGAGAAAGCCGTTTTTGATCTCTCCAATATCACGACATCTTGCTGTTGCCGTCTCCAAGTCCTCCTCTTTGGCATGCTTTGGAGTGAAAGCCAAGCACTCCTGAGGGGGTAAAGCTGGCAACAGGAATCTAATCCATCTTGAGGCCTCTGCCAGTGCTCTTTATGATGGTTGGGTGATGCTTTTATTACATCAGCCCTGCAGGCGCCCACAAGTCAGACTGCAGCATAGAAGAAGCCGCCTTGCTTGAATCTCAGCTCTGCGCTATATGCTACACATGTAAAAATAAGGCCTAATCTATGCGGACCAATGCGTTGTGTCACATTGCAAAGACGTCAGTAGCAGTTGTGCTTTCTCACTGAGTCTTTTTGAGTTGTTTAAAAAAAAAAAAAAAAAACAGTGGCGCTCTCTAACATCACTTTTATGAAATAGGGATAAATTCAGGGAAAGTTGGTCAGATTTCTGCTATTGCTTGTTTTTCTGGGGGCCTTACTGTCTGAAAGTGTGGAATTGCTGTTCAAAAGTCTGGAAACATTGTTTTATAATTGTGCCAGACCATTTTGATTGCAATTACTTGTATAAAATTATTACAACAGGTGTAATGATCTACAAATTTTTATTTCAGTTCATAAAAATATTTTTTTTTAAAAGATCATTCTCAAAAGATCATTCTAATATAATCTGTATATATTATTCAGCATCAATGCAACTCTCCATGATGTACAAGCTACCCATGACATTTTAGACCCCAAACTATCACAGATTAGGTCAGGTCAAGTAGGTTTATTGTCATTTTAGCCATATACACAGTACACACTGAAATTAAACAATCCTCCAGGACCATGAAATAAAACAATCCTCCAGGACCATGGTGCAACAAATAAATAGAACAAATAGAATGACAAATGGAACAATAAAAAAATATACAAAATTAACAAATAGAATGACACAATACTAATAATGATAACAAAAGAATGCAATATCCAGGAATAAATTAAAAGAATTTTAGGTTTTCCACTTTGCCTCGTGTAAGTTCGGGCCCAGAAAAAAAATAATGTTTATATATGATTGATTCTTTGTTGAGTAGAGTTTTAACTTACATTTGTGGATGCAGCAACAAACTTTGTTCACAGACAATGGTTTTTGGAATTGTTCCTGAGCATATGTACTGGTTTCCAGTTGACCAGTCTCACAGAGTGGTGAATTTACATTTACGGCATTTATCAGACGCTTTTATCCAAAGCGACTTCCATTCCCTAACTACAGGGGACGTTCTCCCTGGAGCAACTAGGGGTTAACTAGTTAAGAGTTTGTAAAATCAGGGATTTGGGGTGGAAAAGATGGTACTTGGATGTAACATGTGTGATCAAGCTGAAGAGCATTATAAAAGAGCTTTAAAAAAAACTCCAGTGGATCAAGACAGGAACGACCAGTCAAAGATGAAGCCAACAACATTGATTATTAACTGTGCATCTCAATGTCTGGGACATGTAGACAGTAAGTTTTTGGGTTTTGGATAAAAGAAAAAAATCTTATTTTCTCTTCATGTTTTCCATCGTGACATTTAGATCACACAGAGAGCTAAAAACATGGTCAAATACACACACACACACACACACACTTGTTTTTGCTGCAGTTGACTCTAGAGAGTTTGCACAGGTCACAGAGTGGCACATGAGTGGTGTTGGCATAGTAGTGTTGCCTGTGGGCCTTTGCGAATTACACAGGCTTCATTCCCCCCCTGGGATTCAGGCGCCACAGCTGTTTCCCTCTAACCCAGCCACTCCCGGCCACCATTTCTCTAGCCTTTCGAACGAAACATACATCTCACACATTCACTTATAAATCTAAACATGCTATATAACTGTAATGCTTTTCTTTTTGCCCCCACCCCTCTGCCCCCACCACCACCACCAAATGTTTCACCTACTATATCACATAAAAGCGCACACAAACATTTCTGTCCTTACACACAGGACAAACAAACACTCCTGTACTTACAAGAGCAGATTGCTGCAGTATTGCCTTTCTTTGCAGAACAACAAACAACAGAGCAATAATAACCTTCTTTCATGTTTGACATTTATGGCAGGATAGAAACTCAGAAATGAAGTTAAGAATGACAGTCTAAGCTCCCAATTACCTGAGCACACTCTACACACTATCGCTCCAGCTTCTGCTCTTTGATGTACCCTGATGTGTTGCAAATCTGATATGCATTTAGTATCAGTAACTGTTAGGAGCTAGTGTGCCATTCCATTCAGCGTGTCTCTGTGTGTGTGCTTTTTTTTTGTTGTTGTGGTCCATTAGTGTTCATTGACCCTGAATGGATGATTCCCATGCAATAGAAAAGGCATTAATCTATAAAGTGGCTGCGAGCGCCGCTCACTCCACCCATTACAGAGCATGAATCCGCACAACCACTTTACGCCACTGCTCGGAATAACGATTTTCCAATTTTGCCTTGCTCACTCTGCTCTGGGATGGGGAACGAAATGTACAGTGCCTCTCAAGATTTTGCTTTTTCATATTTTCTCACTGTATATACATAACAAACTAGACACCAAAATTAAGGGCGCAAACAGCTTCAGTGCAATATTAAAAACCAAGATACTCTCTCATTTGCCAACATTTGTAAAACTCTAATCATATTTTGTGACAAACCCAAAAATATTTGTTTAATTACACAACTCTAAGTTATTCTTGGCACAGATGAGTCTGAGCAATGGAAGAAATACACTTTGCTTTTGTGTAAGCTGGAGTCAAAAAATTAAATTTCAATGCAATTTTATCAACCTCCCCTAAAAGTAAACAAATGAAGACCAGTTAAGATGCACTTTGCCGTGAGATTTAATTCTGCGCATCCTGTGAGCAAAACCAATGACTGCATGTCTGACTCATATTAACAGTCACTAGTCACAATGAAGAATGGTAGATTCATGAATTTGCCAGAGGCAGACACTGTGTGGTGGGAACGAATAATGGTAGGATAAATGTGGAATGTATTATTTTTAATGAACATTTATAGGCAGCAGTGATTGTTTTGACCATAAACAATTTCCATACTGGTAGCAAAGTGAACCTAGCTACTTTCATGTAGGTCTGTGGCTACAATCTAGTAGGTCAAATTCTATGCTAATGTAGTGTAATTTAACAATAGCATTAACCAGTTTGGCTAAAATGTTTTAAAGTCTAAGTCAGTGTTTTCCAACTCTGGTCCTGAAGTGCCCTGCACATTTTAGTGTTTTCTCTGCTCCGGCTTGCTAATTAACTTGCTATGCCTTGTTAATTAGCTGATTATTTGGATCAAGTATGTTGAAAGCACTAAAAGCACCATTGGTTTTTCTCACAACTGTGAGATCCAAACAAACATCATGTTGACTGAATAGAAGTTATTGCTATGTTTTTCCTTCAGAACCCACAGCTTAGTGCCTAGTTTTCTACTCTCTCGTGTATTTATTTCTGTTATTTGTTATTCATTGTTCATGTAATTTATGGGTTTAAGGTTCCCCTACTTTAATTCGGCGTGAAACGAAACTTAATGTTACCGGAGTAGAATTCTGATTTTCCACTGAAGGCTTTTTTTGCCAGGCGTATTTCAACAGCATTCAGTGTGGTTGCAGCCTAAGCCATCAAATGACTACTTTCAGTAGTTTCACTTTCAATAATTAAATGTCTAGCTCAACTAAGCACTACAAGTATGGCTTAGACTCATTTCCTCAAAAACATCTGACAACCATAACTCTTGTTTTATTCATTATTTACACTATGCAATGTAAAATGTAAATAATAACAGAATGTGATGATTTGCAAATCATGTAAACCCATATTTAATTGAAAACATATAAAAGTCTACATGTCAAAGGTTTTTGAATTTGAAAAACGTTGGGACAAAAGAAGCGAAAAGCTGGAAAAGTCACAACATATTAGGCTAATTGGCAATAGGTCAGAAATATGACTGAGCATGGAAAGAGTGTACCAAAGAAGAATGGTCCCTCAGAAGTAACAATAGTGGTGGTGGTGGCCTAGTGGTAGGATACATGCCTCTGTCCCAAGAGGTCATGGGTTCGAATCCTACCCCCAGCACACCACCACAGGGTTCCTGAGCAAGACCCTTAAATACCATAATCACCACATCACCCACTAAAAAACAGACAAATCACAGGTGTCACTTATCTTTATCTATTATGTTGTAGAGCTCAACACTAAATCACAACATACTTCAAAATACTCATAAGCCAATCAGCATAATGCTCTTTAAACCGGCCTGCAACAAACAAAATCTTAAAACATCATTCTAACCATTAATTTTAACTTTCAGACTTTTTGATAGTTCTTGCCAACCATCTGATCACAGTTTCATCTGGAGTATGTGTTTTGGTGTAAGATACAATTCCGTCTGTGTTTGCCATCTGTAGGACATCAAGAAATGGACTCCAATTCACATCTTTTTGTCCCCATTTAGAATGTTTCTTCTGCTTTAATCAGCTTAGCAAGTTGTTCCGAAGCTTTCTCTTCATCAGGAGCTAAGCAGGTGACAGTCCGCACTGGAGAGGTGATGCTCTGTAGCCGAGTAGAGCATGGTAAGTATCTGATTCACTGTCAGCAGATTTCTTCAGGAGCGGCTTGAAAGCGTGGACTCCTTTTCTGCTTTTTGGATTGCGCATACAGATGGCTAGATGTCTTGTGCTTTAAGTTGTAATGTTATGTAAAATTGACAGTCTCGGCTGTTGAAGCATGGCTCATTGTCACTCATGACTGTGTGGTCTGCTATCTCTGGTAGCATTGAGTGTGTTATGACACAGCTTGAGGACATGCTCGGTAGCAATGCCAATTTAGGGGAATAGGAGTGATAGTCAATGACTAGTAAATTGTCCTGTCCTCTGAAATGGAATAAGCCCATTACTACCTTTTGCCAGGGTGCTGTTATTACATCGGTTACCATCATGGGCTGTTTGCTCGCTCCTGCATTTCTGGCATGTGTCACATATTTGTAATGACTGTGTAGGAGACAGGAAGTGCAGAAGACACTATGTTCACATGGCATGGAGCATCATTTTCAGTATTCATACTATTCTTTGTGGGTGCTTACTATTTCTATGCATTCTTTTTCTGTTTAAATATGTCAGCACTCACTCACTGTCATGGACCCAGACTCGTACACTACCTGTTTCCAATGCTCACCCGTAGGAGTTTTAATTCTGTTCTTTGGAGCATCAGTCGAAACTTTGACACACTTTGTTCCCTCGAAGAATATCAGTACAGTTGCTATGGTAAGTGTCTTTCTGAGCTTTCTCAGCCACTAATGCCTGGCTGTCCATTTGAAATCCATCTCCTTGTGAAAGAGCTCACACATGCAAGCTGTCATTTAACCAATGAAGTTCATCATGTCCATTATGACACCTGTTGGTGGGCCTAGGCATTTCTAGAATGGCACTGATTTTGTCTTGGTCAGGCTGGACATCTTGTGAGTACCAGTTTGGCATTTGATATTGTTGAGATTTAGTCCATTCCTTTGTATCTGCCCCAACCATTCTCATCAGTGTTCTTGGATGGTGGAGGTCTGAACAGTGATGTCATCAACATAGGCTTGAGTTGCATCCAGCTCCTCAATGGTGTACTCCAATGCTCTGTGGAATAGCTGAAAATCAGGCAGTTTGAAGAAGTAGTATCTGCCAAAGGGTGTGGTAAAGGTGGAGTATTTATTCATACTTTTGGTATGGTTTAGCTGCCAGCAACCTTGCGATGTGTCCTTTCATCTCATGATCTTTCATACTTGGGTATTTGGTGTTCACGCTTAATGTTCACATTCAGATCTTTAAGATCCATAGATTTCTTCAGCTCCCTGTTCTTTTTCTTCATGTATACCATGGAGTTGACCCCGTGCGGTGATGTTATCCAATCCAGTTATTTTTTTAAGACCATCTCTGGGAGATAATTGAACTCTTGGTTATGCATTTTCCCTTCGCTGAATTTTGTATGTAAATGACAGAACCCCGAAACCCCTGAAGACATCTGGAAAGTTCTGCACTATTGAGTCAACAGAGTCAGTTGATGCACACACAGCCATGTTGATTCGATACACTCTTTTCACAAACTCCAAACCTTCACAAGCTTTATCTCCGAGAAGTGAATAAATCCTTGAGCAACAACAGTTACAAGCAGTGGGTATTCTTTTTCTTTTACTTTCAGCTTGCACGTGCTTAAGCAGTCAACTATCTGCATGCTGTAGTCTTTAGTTTTACGTGTATTCTTGGCTTTCCATCATTGGTTTGATGTCACACATGCTGATCAGTTTTGCTTTGGCACCAGTGTTCAATTCAGTGTGACAAGATTGCCATTTATCTATAGTGGTCCATTTATCCTCTCTAACACCATTTATCTGATTCTCTGGTTCTTTTACAGTGGTAATGGAAAATCTGTCACTCAAATCAATGTCCTCCAGTATATTTACAGATCTTCCTTTCCTTTTCTTTTCTTTTTGAGAAGCACTGCTTAGCAAAGAGGTTCCTCCCCTAACAATTAGTGCATTGCTTAACTGAGGCTGGACACTTTCTGTGAGCAACACAGTTTGCAGGGGAACATTTCTTTTCCTGTCAACTCCACAGACCCCTGTCTTGAGAGCGCACCAAAAGCTGCACCGTCACTCACATTCCCACTGTCTGGCTCTATCTAACTAAATGTGCAATTGGGACTGGCAACTGACTGGCATGGCAGATCTTGGTGGCCTCCTCCATAGTCAGCTTCCCTCTGTCTTTCTCTGACCTTTTTGTCCCAGACACCAAACGTGATCTGGTCCCAGATCATGGAGTACTTCAGAGTACCATCAAAATTGCATGACTGTGGCTTTCAATTTCAAATCAGTCAGAAAGCTATAAAAAGGCTCTTAATGCTGCTGAATTCGAGAACGAAATACGCATCGCTCATATGTCTCATTTTTAGAGGAAAACAATGGGCACTGAACGTGCTGAGCATCATTTCCAGTCCTGCACTATCCTCATCATCTGCATAGATGAATGTACTGTCCACTTCCATACCTGCTACAGTTAGCAGTAATGATACCTTTCTGGTTTCCAGCATTGAGTCCAGTCCCATGGCCTACGTGTACAGTTGGAATCGCTGCTGAAAGTCCATCAGTTACTGTCAACACTCCCTGTTAGATGGAGGCTCCAGGCTTTTGACCATTCATGACTCAAGTCACTTATCGCAATTAGCAATTTTCATAATTGTGGGAGTGGGCAGCCTAATGAGCAGCCAAGTGAAACCTTAGACAGTACACAAAAAATACACAAAAAGATGTGTAGTTAATGTGCACTACAGGAACATTTCTTCTTTTTTATCATAATGTTTGCTTTAATTGTGTTTGTACATGTCAAGCCAGCTCAGAAATAATGTCAGATTGTGAGTGTAGACATAAAGTAATTCAAGTAGTTTTTAGACTTTGCTCCTACTTGATTAATTTCCTTAATTTCCTTCCATTTACTAATACTTTACCACAGTAGCACTCTTGCTTAAGTGAGGATTTTCAGTAGTCTTTCCACCCCAGGAAATACCCAGCGTGTGTGTGTGCATGCATGTGTGTGCGTCTGCATTTATGTTTTATAGTGAGAGAGTGTTTTGGAGAACTGCGTTTTCATTGTCCCTATGATGGTTGGATAACAAAAAACCATGGGAGTGTGAGAGTTTTTGTTGCGTTTTTACATGAAATATGGCTTTTACTTAAGAACTATACAAGCCAAAAGATTTCACTTCTGTTATTAAGGCTCGACTAAAGTGCCAGTATATCTACAGTCACGCCATATGTCAGTGGAAACTCCTATACAGATAATCCCAGTACTGTTATATATGTGTGTATGTGAGAAAATGTATATGCGCGTGCGTGTGCGCATGTATACATGTCTATTCACCTGCTGAAACAAGAGTTCCTGTTCTTTTTTTTCGCTTTTGTTTATCTCAAAGCTTGTTGATCGGCCAAAACACAACAATAGAATCCATTCTGCTGAGCGGCACACAAGCCTTTCTCTATTCATCCCAACCAAACCTGCAGTCAGCCAGGCTCTCCTCTCATCACAACTGCAGCCTCTTAATCTGCCAAAGCGCTGAAGAGGTCCCTTCCATGTCAAGGCAAAAACTCCTCGCTTTTCAATAGCTCGCTGTTTGAAGGGTTCACGCACACTGCAGATTGATGGACCATTTCCTGGCTTCGACTGGCTGTCCCTAAAGTATATCAATAGTCTTCAAAAGACAGTGACATCTATGCCCCTTTTTTGCATATTGGCAACCTGCTTTCAAGCCCACATCCATCATATGCCTACTTTTCCTGCTGCCAATTACTGAATTTCAGTATTAGTCTATATATACAGTGCACATCCTGCACTCTTTACAATAAAGTATTGTTTGGAGTGATGTCATAAAAGAACCACTTTTGTTTCCCCCAAGAAAAATATTTAGTGATGGGTATGGAGAACTGGTACTAATGCGGTACTGGTTTCAGATTGGTTAACACCATAATATGGATAAGCTGCTGGTATTTACACAACATTAAGGCATTCTAACATAGCTGGCATTTCCAAATGGGTGATGCTAAACTGGATCAGTGGGAGGGACGAGAGCAATGCTGTGCAAATCATTTCCAGACATTTGTAGCAGTTGCTCCTCTCTTACATCTATAGGAAATACAGGAAATTATTTAGTTTGTTATTTCCCCAAAAAGTACTAGTAATGTAACTGTTTAACATCCTTTTACATCTTTACATGGGATGTCTTATTGGACCAAATTATGGAGAGTATATGAGTACTGATAAGTTTGGGTATCTGTACACAGTGTCAGTAAAATCCTAAAAATACCCATCCCTAACTGTATTGCCTCCACTACGATTGGGCAGTCAGCTTAACTCCTTCCCTACATCAAGAGTCTGAAGTCACTGCTCTCGGTCCACAGGTTTAATGACACAGGGAAAGGTGAAACTGCAATATACAATACAAGACAAACACTTTGACTATCATGTACAGATATTACAATGAAAATATATGACCTCAATTTTAAATACAAATCAACTTGTTTTTCCACAATATGCTTATGAATTACTTTCCTCTCTAACTCGAATATGAAATATTAAATTATGACTAATTTCTATAATAAATTGCTTGCTTCTTTAAATTAATTGCCATTGCTCTTTAACTAACAAATGACTGCTAGCACAAATTGCAGGAGATATAACATCACTTCAAAGAAATTATCCTTAAATGCACATAATATATAAGACAAGTCTGTAACACACCCACAATGCTACCAAAGACACATGATGTATGTGGATGCCGCTGGATTTAGTGGGCTACGGTCACCATGCTGCACATGCTTTCTTCTCAATTCTCTGACTGACTTTCTGTTTACTGATGACATCATTTCCTGTTACAGACTATGCTGATCTCAAGGTGGAGTCGATGAGTTACAATCACATACTGAACATCTAAGAGGTTTAAAATAACATTCAACTTTAGATTAACTTTTAACTTTCATATCAGAACACTAAGCATTTTACATTTGTGATTACAAAGAACAGTTTTGAACGTCAAAGGGAAATCTACATTTCGGAATAATTCATTTCAGACGTTAATTCAAAGTGTTTTGATGTGACATGGTGCATTGCAGAAAACATTGTAGATTTATTTTCCGTGGTAGTGATAAGAATACAACATTGATGGTAAAAAAGATTCATTTTGCTTAATAATGCCCTGCCCGTACTTCTCCACAATAAAAGGATAATTAAGAATTTGTTTGAGCGTTACCTCTGTTAAACTATTATAAATCCATGACTCAATCATCAGGCAGCGAATGCATATCCATTTCATGTAGGAACGGTCTTAAATCCTTCAAATGCCTAGTTCTCATCACTACCACTGTGAAGATTTCTGATCCAGTTTCTCTAGAATGTGTTATTTCACATCAAACCACTTTGAATAACTTGGCTTACATCATAATGATTTCATTCATTGTAAATATTGGAAAATTGTTAGAATTTCTCTTCAAAGAACCTCCACATTGTATGTAGGTTGTATACATATTTTTTTTCTTTCTAGAATCCAAGAAGCATTTAGGGATTTATTTCAAGAGCATATACTATATAGCTATCTCAGAATATATAGTACATATAATAAAGAAATGAGAAATACAGTTTTTCTCTATGCTAAAAAAAGCTATAACCACAGGCGGTTTTTGACCTTATTTAGGCTGTGCAAGTTGAGCTCAAGCTTAATGTTCTCACAGCTCTCCACAGCAGAATGCAGTGAGACAGGACTGCAAATGCCCTTCCATGTGCACTTATTCTGCCCACATGCTAATGAGGCTGTGACTTTTATAACAATCTTGTAGTACACATTGTTATTGTGTGTCTATTCATTTGCTGTGGGTGTTAGAAATGTGCACTGATGGAGGCGTACGCATTTCTAACACCCACAGCACATGAAACCTGATGAACATGTATTTCATCAAATTACATATGCTGCATATACAGTAGAGTATGTGGTGTGTTAAGTGTAATGAGCAGCTGCTCATTATACAGAGCTTTACGCCATATGCCATTTTCCTTGGATACTAACCTTCTCTTTTTTGAGAATAAGGATATTTTTACCACATACTCTTTGATGATTCTTCAAAAGATAACACTAGATCACTTTTAATTGACACCAGTTATAGTTCAATGGCTGGCAAAATAGAGATCATTTGTTTAATATTTCAAAAAAGGAGTAGACAGAAAGGTAAGTGTATTGTAAATTTAACACTAAACAATGTTTAACCCCATAAACTACGGTCTTATTATGTTTAACCCCTGAAACTATGGGCTTATCATTCAGTATCTACTACTGAAATTACTTTCATGAAACTAATATATTTGAAGCTATGAAAGTGAAGGATTTAAGAGTTGACCCACACACAGGCTCATGCAGTTTAAGGGATAGTAATATTTTCTCTACATATGCCTCTGTTTTTGTAGGTAATATTGAGTTCCTGTCAAAATAATTCTGAAAATAAAGCAATGCTAATCCAGGGACTTCTCTATGTTTGTGAATTCTTATGGACAAACCAGAATCCCATGGTGTCAAGAAGCTGGCAGTTGATTCTGGCACTCAGCTGGAGGTGGGCATTGGGACTAATATAGAAGCGTCATTAGGGACCACTTTAGAGGTGGGATTGCTGACACAGCCTAACTGCCTCAAATAGTTTCTGACTTGCAGTTTGAAGCAGGATCACCATTATTCACTTATTCTCTCTCTGCCCATCGTTCTCTTAGCACAAAAAACATGTTACTCATGTTCCAAGACAAGGTTCCAGTGCTTTAGCAGCATTGCTTAAATAGCATAAGCTTTCTCCAATTTGCATCACCATGCCATTTTCATAAAACTACACCAAATGGTTAGAATCTAATTAGTGGACTTTCTTTTGCAGTTCCTAGCACTCTACGGATCACTTTTTCATGTGTGTTCTTTGTAGTGCATACACAAAGCCCTAGAGTTTAGTGTTTAAAGACAAAGCACAATGAGAAAAACTCAAAAAAGTTCATTAAAATTATATGAGTACTATTTTTCAAATTCTGACACATTATGTATTCCTGTGAAGCGTCAATGCTGCTCCTGTTGCAACGTAGGAAAGGACTGGGGGCTTCACTGACACACTGGCACCTCTTCAATGCATTTAGAGTTTTCGCTCGGTGGACTGTCTCCCAGACACGCATTTCATCAGCTTTGGACCAGTCTGCCACAGGCACTGTGAACAGCCTTCCTGACATCCAGCATGCCAATGGACACACCAAGCCAAGGCTACCAGATGCTTCTTGGATGAGCTGAAAACAACCAAACAGCAAACTCCAGACCACCTCATAACTCTCCATCATCCAGGTTCGCAGATTCCAGGAGATTAAGGTTCTCAGTTTATGCATAAAAAAATGAGATTAACGGCCTGCAGGAAGAAAAAACCATGCTGTATTGTTTGCCTGGAACACTGTGTGAGTTCTTGAGGCAGCTCAGCAAATTTACAAGCAGTAAATGGTGGATTGAAGCTAGAGCCCTTAATTACACGGGGTGAAAGAGCACGTTCAGCAGTGAGCAGGTAAAGGGAATCGACTGGGGAGAAGCGCTTGGGGGGTGTAAGAATGATGCTGCTGACAGAGTAACCAGGAGTGATGTAGAAGTCCATACCTCAATATCTAGCCTCTTCATCTCTCTGCCGCTGCAAACGAACGCTATAGCCACTGGGGTGGCTAACATTCAGGCTGGACTGGACACTGCAGTCAGAGAAGGCTTTGATGGAGAAGCGACGAGCTGTGTTTATGTGCACGCCATAAAAGGGTTTTTTTTAAACCGTGGGTGAGGCGTTGTTCCCTGTAAACAGTTTGAATGCTCTTATGGGACTGCTGGCCATTACGTTATTTATTGGTGCATGATTATTTTTTTGTCAGTGGCTTTTAGAGGGTGATGAAATGGAGGGAAGCTGTGTCAAAGGTGGCTGTCCTACAAAAGAAACTCTAATAGGATTTGCCAGGACAACCTTGAAGGCAAACAGAAAAAAAATTATACTGACTGGCACACAGTATGCTTCGTCACTGATCATTTAATCATGTTTTCATGGAAAACCTCATTTTACTCGCTCTCTTGAAGTAGAAGAGCTTGACACAAAAAAAGTTTGACCGTTGGATACTTAAAAAAAATTATGGCAACAATTGAATAGATTTTAAGTATTACAAATTTGATTAAAATCTATTGATTTAATGAAGTAAATTTAAACAAAATGACAGCTGAGGCAGACATCAACGTCCATGTGGCGCAAATGGGTGGAAAATCAAGCGCCCGCAATAAGTAGAATTTTATCATTTTTCAATGTTATTGACTTACTGATGAAATATACTTAAATTCTACTCAACTGATATTATTAAAATAAAAATAAGTAAAATGTGATTGATAATTCAAATTTGATTAAATCAGCATAATAATGTACCAAACTGCACAGTCTTTTTTTCCATGTATAAGTTACTAGTATTTATTCTATAAATATTAATTTAGCTCAGTCACACTTTTTTCAGTGAATATTAACATATCAAAAAGTACTATTGATCCCCTAATCTATACAGACCATATAAGAATATTTAATTCACTGTGGTTGTAATGTTAAAATCATAAACATATAAACATATGATCACTCATTCATGTTGAAGTGATAGGACGTATAGGTACTTTAGACAGCCTATTTCAAAATCAGAGGTAATTTACATATATCCACAGTCACAGCAATTAAAAACAACCTATTAAATTCGAGTCCTGGAGGCCCAGTGTCTGGCACAGTTTAGTGATTTCCCAACACACCTGATTCATCTGCTAATTGCCAGGCTTTGTGACTGGGTGTGTAAGGGGACTACAAGACTGAGCTGTTATGCATCCCTCTTCTAAGTGTCAGAGAGATTTCAGAGCATGGTAATGTAAAAACGAATGATGACTATTTCCGTGTAAAAAAAACGCTCTAAGTGGACGTTGGCGTGGGTTTCCTCCGTGGTCTCTGGTTTCCCCCATTGTCCAAAGACATGCGCGTCAGGTGAATTGGGGATTCTAAACTGACAGTAGGGGTGAGTGTGTGAGCGCATGGTGTGTGTGTGCGCGCCCTGTGGTGGGATGACGCCCCACCCAGGGTGACTCACTGCCTCGCGCCCGTAGACCCCGGGATAGGCTCTGGGTACCCGCGACTTTAGTAAGGATTAAGCAGTTACAGAAAATGAACGAGTGAATACGGACCCATTAAATCACAATTTTCATACAGTACCAGAACAACAAGGTCTTGCCTGTCACTGTCAGACCCTGCGGCAAATCAGAAATCAAACAGCAACTGACCAAGGGCCAGCCTGTTCCAAGCCATCAGAGCAATGAAGCGCACACATGCTCAGAAAAAACACAGCTACTTCCAAGACACAAGGGACATCCAAAACCACAGCACATGTGGCAAGGCATCAGCAACTACAGATGTCCTCACAGACATCTTCAAAATGTCTTTGAGCACCACTGCCACACCTACATTTACATTAAATTTACATTTACAGCATTTGGCAGACACTCTTAATCATGAGCGTTTTGTCATCCATGAGAAAACACAGTCACACATACTAATGAGTCTAGACTTAAAATTAAGAGCTGCTGTAGAATAAGATTCAACCAGACATTTCTTTTCTTCTCTTCTACACACAGAAGACTTTTTTTCCCTTTTCTTAAATTAGTTTATGACATGAAGATTTAGTTGTTGCCCTAAGTGCTTCTCTTCAGTCCCCTTTGGCGAGGGTATTCAAACAATCTTCAGAGCTACTACCATCATCCATGTGCCTATGAAGTCTTCAGTGGGCTGCCTCAGTGGTTACCGTTCCATTCCCATTGCCATAGACACTCATCATCATGAAGTGCTTTGAGAGGCTCATCATGAGGTTCATAAATATCCAGCTGCTAATCAGGACGGGAAGCAACATCTCTAGCACCATCACAATAAGTACAGGGACCCCACAGGGCTGCAGCATCGCACTGCTGAACCATGACTGTGCTCAGACAAACCTCATCATGAAGTCGGCTGATGACGTCCATGGTGAGCTTTATCAGCAAGAACAATGAGGCAGCATACAGAGAGAAAGTAAAATGATTTATAGACTGTTGCTGAACTAACAACCTGTCTGTCTGTAAAGATCATTCAGAACGTCCTGGAACCTCACACGGACCCTCAACACCACCTCCACTGCCAAGAAAACCACAGTGTCTCTACACTGTGTGAGACCTGAGGAAAGCATGCACCCCCACCAACACATTGTAGTGAGGGGTTCTCCCGGAGGAACATTTCTTTGTTTCACCGTGCAATGTATAAATGGTGAAATGACAATAAACCTACTTGACCTGACTGGGTCGGTTGTTGGCAGGGTTGGTTAGCTAAGTCAATTAGTTTTTTTCCAGTTTTATTCAGTTTTAGTTTATATAGAGCTCTGTACAAGTCCATGTAACCGTGTTGTTGTTTTTAACTGTGCAAGAATTCTTGCCAGGATGTTTTTAATTTAATTTTTATTTCTTTTTGTTTTATTTTGATAGCGGCTAGTATTATCAAGGTTTGAAGGGTGAATGCATCAGTAACTGTGAGTTCATGTTGTGTACTCCAGTGTTCTTTAATCGTCATGCATCACGGCCACATCTTAATGTTTGCTCGCTTTTCATTGACACACATGCATCACCTTGACACCTGTCACTAGCTATGTACCCGGCAGTCATGTTAAAAACACATTTGTGTCCAATTCAAATGACTTTGTTCAGGCAGTACCTAGTACCAGCTCACACAAAGAAGCAGTTTTCCTATCGCCTACAGACACGAAGGCAGAACAAAAGGGAGGCATTCTTCGTTACTATGCATATTAATTGAGAGTAAGATGTTCTATTATGCCCCCTCTTATCTGGAGGAAAAGTGGGATCTCTGTGACCTTTTTATCGCTACTAATCTCACATGATGCTATGACCTTTCCAAGGTCTGTGTTTAAAATTTCACAGTGATGTTGACGTTTATCTTTGCTGCCCACAGGTGCTGAAAAACAGCAACTTTTTGGAGTGTCTGAATTTAATGTACTAAGAAAGCAAGACTGAATAGCAACTTGGGGTAAATGACTTATATGATGTCAATTATTTGATTATATTAAAAATTGTTGGGAGGAATGACATACTGGTTGTTTTTTTCCTATTTTTGGAACACAGTTCAGTTACCTAAGCATTTCAGTGACTTAGTTGAGAATTAGCTTTAAGTTCAAACTATGTGCAATATTGCAAAGTAGGCAGTATAACAAAATGACAACAAAAATAATTTTATTTTTATCTTTTCCTTCAGATTTTTGATTGACATTTGAATGTAAGGCTAAGAATCTGATATTTATTCAGTCATATTTTATTTATATTCAACTTGTTCTGTGAATGATGTGGGAATCGACCATTAACAAATATCACATTATTTTCTGCCCAACACCTTCCACTACTGTTGTCACATTCCTGGACAGAAACATAGGGTAGTAGCCAGTGATTGGCCAGCCCATGCATGGTTCATCACTCCATTTTACTGCCAGTACTGGAACTGTAGTGCCCCTCAGTATTGACAATGTGTAGGGACATATGCACCAGCAAGTGGATTTAACAGATATTAAGTGATGATATCATGCTTTACCTCCTTCTCTCTGCATGCCCAGCTATCATCAGTAGAAAACTACTCAGTTAACTCAAAGACTCTGGATGCGGCTAGAAAGTTTTGCTTCACTTTTTTTTCCTTTCTATCGCTTCTCTTCAGCTCTAGAAGAACTCATAAGATCTGAAAAAACTTCACAGGTAGCTTCGGCGGGTGTTTGGAGCAGTTGCTCCAAGATGGTATCCAACTCAATTTCTAGATGTGGTAGGTGAGGGTTGGTCAAAAAAGCAACAACCTTTACAACTATTACTGTGTTTAACATGGAAAAGCATCACGATACGGAATGAAAACGCTTTCTAATTGCCGATTCACACTGAGTTTAAGACAATAAATTAGCTACTGATTTCTAAAGCCCACTGCTACTGTAAGCAAAAGCAGAGGCACTAGTAGACTGCAGTGAGCTTAGACAAAGACAAAGACCACGCAACCATTCTATTAAAATTTATGGAATGGCAGCTGTCAAAGCTACTTAATCTTGTTCATGTTCTGCTTAATGCTACTTCTGCTGATTTACATCTGTAGGTACTGAACAAGAGTCTTTTAAGTCAAGCTCAGAGAGGGGAGGAGGAAACATGTCGACCGCATGCATTCTTTTCAACATCTGAGATGTTTAAAAAAATCAAGAAATAAAGAAACAGAGCAGGTTCATACCAAATGAGTCACTTCTCACATAGACCATTACTGAGTGCCTGCATGAAATATGTGCCAAGACAAGAGTACTAAATTTAGGCATCAAATCACTCAGTCACCTCTCTGCTGTCCTCTTTTACTCCTCTTTTACATTGAGCTCAATTTCTCCGTCGCTGCTGTCCACCACCATCAATAGTGATCCGACTTGCACATAAAGGTAAGCATAAATTCAACCAGGGATGTGATGAATACCTTTTGAGCAAGTCTGAATCCTCACGCTTGTAGTGCAAAATGTAGATGAATAAGATGAATACAGACTTGTAACATGCCTTTTTCCCAGCCCAACAATGGCTCTACCTTGGGATTTTCATTTTATAAAGTTCTTTATTTAGTCTTGAATGCAGAATACAGCTTTTATCATGGCTAACACTTAGTATACAAGACAAGTAAAAGGATCAGGGACTGGGATTGTGTTCCGATAAGACTTCAGGCAGCCTTGAGTCTTCACACGGAATTTAACTATGGTAGGGGGGAAAGCTGAGGTGCTGACAACAGTAAAAGAATTCCTTTAATCGTCAGAAGCCTAGCAGATGTCTGGGCTGAAGGGCATCTAATCAGCAGAGGATTTCCATACTGGCCTGCTGCTAATCTCATGAACATCACTCGTCTGGCTGAGCTTTGCTTCGAGAAAGAAGCAGCCGATAAGAAGAAACTCGGATGATCGTTTCTGTAGTCAAACAGAAACCTTGGGTCTCAGCTTAGGGTAGGCATTATGGCAAAAATCTGGCATTACAATACTTCCAACATATTTTAAAGTCGAAGTGGACAATATGGCCAAAAATGTTATCGCAGTACAATTCAAATGAAAAGTTGAAGCATTTATCACAGTATAGTGTACTTACATTTGTGTTTGTAATGTTGTACACCTGAATTTCCCACGTTATTTGTCTCTTACATGTGTCCTGTAAACTCGTCCCTACATCTGGAACTGCCAGACACTGATGGAATTTGGTATTCATTGCTATTACTAGCCAGGGGTCTATGCCTTGTTGTGGACTACAGCACTTTGCAACTTACTGCAAAGTGTGGCCTGGTCATTGAAATGTGACTGAAACATTCCTGAGTCAGCCAATTAACTAAACATTCTGAAGTTAGCATGTTTCGTTTATTGTGTTATGTGGGCCTATTTGTGGCATCCCAAAATAAAGTTTATGGTACAACACTCACGAAATTCAGCTGGGTGATGCCATTTATCTCCCACTACTACGTTAAGGAAACAGTTACATTATATGCGTATTGAGAGTTATGACAAGTTAGGTTTGGAAAGTTGGAATAGACATAATGCACCAGTAGTGCCACACTTTAAAATTATTATTACAAATTATACACTCTTGAACTCTCACACTCTTGGACCAAAACATGACTGCCTGAAAAAACAGGGTGATCCTGGGGACCTCTTCTAAGTCTCTTATTTAATTAAACATGCAATTGTTCAGTATTTTGGAATATATTGGATAATTATTTTGGAATATTCTCAATAAAACTTACAGTGACATAATTGGTCATGACAACAATATGGAATAAAAATATTGCCCACTTCTACTTGCAACAAGTGGTTATGACAAAGTTACATCTGGTCATGGTTTTAGCTAAACATTAAACTCCCTGAAAATCTCTTACAGAAAATCCTTAAAGAGGACTCTTCTGTTTGTGAGAATCTAATTAATACATAGAATGATTCTATACAGGGCACACACTATTTATCTGAAAAGGCAAGAACACTAATTACTAATGTGCTTATCACCTTTATAACATCACGTCCGGCTGGGTTGTTCTTTTACACCGGCACACTGTTGCTTTCATTATGTCAGAAATATTAAATGACTTTGTCAAATTAAATGTGTTTAATGATTAAATAGCTATGTTCCAAGTCAACTTGGTTCAAAAATGAACTCCTTAATAATTTTGTTGTTAAACCAAATATGAATATTAAACTAAATAATGCGGAAGATGAAGTAATGCAAGGCCTGACATTTCATGGTCTCCTTTGTGTCATCTAACCAAAATCTGATTCAATAAACCATAATGTAACTGTCATGTCTGCCCTTTTCAAAAAACGACCCCACAAACAGAAAAGACAACAATAATTGCTAATTAGGCTACAGTACTGTATGGTCTGCCTTCAAGGTATAAAAGATAGACAAAAGGTTAGACATACACCGCTTCTTAGACGGATGGTTAATCGGAAACATTCCCTTTAATCTTTATTGTCCATCAATTTTGAATTACTTTCTGTACTGAACTATAAAATGAATGGTAGCTTTATTTCTATATGATGAAAGCCTTCCTGAGCCAGCTGAACCACACTTTCCATTCTTTTCTTTCCTTTTTCAAAGCTGGATCTGTCATTTACTTTGGTTGGATAATATTTCCAATTAAATTCAAATCAATCCTTTCAGTCCTTTGTGAAATGATGACCAAATGCATTCAATTACACAAATCTCCATTAAGCCTGAATAACATGTGTCAAAGCCCACATTGCTATGGATTTATAAATGACCGCTTTACTCTAAACCTTCCATTTCTCAATGGTGACTAGCTATAAGAATTACAATCATATAGCAGGACATTGTATTCTAGTTGATAGATAGGTTATGTGCATGACAGTGCCACACTGAAAGGGCATGAGCTCTTGATTGAAATGCCAGGGAATTGGATACCAATAACCATCCTTCCCCATCATCATGGCGGCCGGTTCAGAGTAAGCAAAAAATACATCAGTGCTCCTATCCTTTCTACCTTCCAACCAGGGACTCCCCTTCTTTCCACCATGGTGTAATCGATGGTCATAGAACCTCTATGCTAGTACTGTCACTGAATTGTAGAGCAAACAGGTAAAATCAAAAAACGACAACAAAAAAAAATTGCTTTCCAGCACTAAGACTTTATAAAATAAGAAACATGACTGGATCTGAATTAGCAGAAGTGGCCATAAAGAAATGGTGTCAATGTAAGGTCACACATTGCATCTCATTAGTGTTCTAAACCAGACAGTAGCTTTTTTGCTTTATGATTAGTTGGTCACGGCAAGTAATGTGAGGTTAATTACATCAGCATTTTAAGGTGTGACTTACAAGCTCATTAATTATAAAGAAAGTAATGATGGGTCTATTACATGCATTATTTTTGTAAAGCATGGGAAATTGAGCGTGTGTGTATATATGTATGTGTATCTATTTGCTTGCCCGCGTGTGAACTCTGGGCCTGCCGTAGATTGAGTGGAGCAATAGCAGCATGAGGGCTGACCCTGTCACTGCATGTAATGGCCTCCAGCCTGAAGCCTGCTAAGGCTGCCCAGCACACAGCGGCCAATTAAAATTCAGGAAAAAGGTCCCGCTGCTTGGGTTGATTGGTGGAGGCTCCTCCTGTGATCGGTCGCCGTTGGATCCTGCCACCATCTAGTTGGCCGGCCACTTTGATCCCTGCCTGTTTTCTCAAATAAATCATCTTCCCCTTGGCCCCTTGACCACAGCTGGCAAGGATGCTTCCTGTTCCAACAGCCCACAACGTGGTGTAATTCACCATCAGTGAGCAAATGTGGCCATGCATACTGGATGAGGTGACAAGCCAAGAGTCAATGGACAGCGATACTGCTCCATCCCATCCACATATGGAACCCTTTAGGAAAGTTGAATTCACCTGCAGTGGTATAGGCATGCCTCACTGCTTACAGTTGTAAAGCAAACCGGCTGACAGTGCCTACAAAAGCCACTGCGTAATGGTTTATGACAGAGCCAAAATCAAACAGTGAGGCAGCTAAGAAGCCATGTGCCCATGCATAAATACCTTGCTAATAACTATGTATTTGTTAAATAATCAGTATATCAAAAAAGAGGGATGTACATGAACTGTATAGTTTTATTTGTAAACAGTGCTGTTGAAATGGTCAAGTTATGAAGGAAAGAAAATGAGCTCAACTAAGACGCATCTTCATCAAGTACATCAGCATCATATTTGAAGAGAGGGCTTAATTAATGTGTCTTTTTATTACAGTGCATTCATTCAGGCTTGGTCAGGGAATTACCCAATCCATTTAAATTAAGTGTCCTCTCTATTATTGGACCAGGAACTCCCATTTAAATGAGATTGTAGGCTTCTCAAGCTTATCCAATAAATGACTTAATACATACGATAACCAACACAAAACCCACTTAATTTAGTCTTGTTACTTGCTAATTTGACTCTAGCAAGTAAACAGCCCATATAAACTTTGCTCAATTAGTTTTTATAAAGTTAGGCGAAATGCTGAAAAAATCTGTACGATACATAAGGAAGACGTAATTCCAATTTTCAATATATAATTGGACACATATGAAAAGTCTAGTTTGAAATGAACCTGTCCTGCTTTTCTGTTGAAATTTGCTCTCAAAACTCTCTCCCTCCGTTCTGTCTTTCTTTCACTCTGGTTTGAACCGGTAGTGATTTACAGTGATGCATTCCTTTGGGTGGGGATTTTGACAGTGCTGATTTTGGAAAAGCAAAAAAATAAATAAATAAATAAACAAATATGCAAAGTTATTCCATCCCTGAGTGCCGTGGCGTGAACTGCGATCGACACCCACACTCTCAACATGGCACGCTCGAGTAAGTTCAGAGCTATTCAACCTGACAGCGTGTATGGGGCTGAGAGGTTAGTGGGGTATTTCTTTGTGACCTTTTTTTGGCATGAATATAACATTTAATTAGGCATGCAAATAATTATGCTATTGAACCTTACTGCTGCAGACATAGTGGCAAGAAGTAATGAGAGGACAAAGAGCAGAACTCGTCAAGGAAAGAATTAGCCTTGTGTGTACGATTTTGAATATTTTATGCACTGTGCTGCACCCATTAAGAATCTATTTGTGGTGTAGGCTTCTCTGCTTATTGCTTGATTTTACTCAGTGTGCAGTTGAAGCTTCTGGCCACTTTCCTTTCCAGATTCTAATTAATTCCCCTAAAACATTGCACATTTGGAATGTGAATATTTCATTTGGTAATCTATGCATGTCACACACCACTGTACTCATGCTGATCTGTCCATTGCTTATTCTCTATTATCTGATCATTTCTTTCTGCCAGTGTGTGTGGTCCAACGCAGCCACATTCGTTCAAGGTCCAGTAAACTCTCAATCCCCCCTATTACAGAGATTTGATCAATGACCCAAAGTTGTTGAGCACAAATTTTGTGGCTAAAAAGAACCAGGAGAGTATTATCAAACTAGCACATTTGCACATGGCAAGTGGATTTTGCTGATAAAAAAAAAAAGGTCTGATATTATTCCAGCAAGCTGTAGCCCAGTCTGCTTCCACTTTTTTCTGCTGTATAGGGTGTTAGCTTATCAGATCAACAGTCTTGCACAGTACAGTAGTATTTCATGTTTAGTATATTACTCTCCTGTAAACACACACAAACCCACAAACTGCAAAGCTATATCTCTGGGATCCTGCTGTACATTGAGCTGCCTTCAGAAGTACTCAGCTCTGCTGGAACTGATCAATATTTCATTCATACTTTCGCAGGGCAAAAAATCCACAGACACACACACACACACACAATTCCACCACCCCAACAGTGGAAATTCAGTGCCGTGTTATTCCTTTCACTTTCACATGATTTTTGGACAGCTCTGAGGACTTTGCAGTGTGCTGAACTGCCAGGTGCAGGCATCACCGATCTGCATCTTAATAAACTGGGTCAGGTGTGCCAATACAATGCAAGAATGTTCTGCAGAATAGCCTCATTGCTTTATGGGGAATCAAATTCCCCCTGACGGCAGCAGCGAAAATCGATTGCATGTTTTGGATGCCTGATGAACTAAGGAACCTCTCCAATAGCTGGATCAATACCTGAAAACAGATAATCGTTTATCTCATCCCGGAAGCTGTCTGTATCATTTTCCATAGAGGTGGTGGCTTTGGGGTTGAGAATGAGTTTCTGCTGCTGGAACGAGTTACACTGCTCCGTGATTTGTACTGTGCTCCCTCCTTAGGTAAAATGAGAGAAGTGCAGCTATACTGGCATGTCCACAAGGTCTCTGAGTAAAAGCACTGTTCAGTGTTCGAGATTAGTGTATAATTGTTTTGAGTAAGATTTGAAAGACCAAAACTGTTTCATGTTTCCACCAGAGACATGAAACGAACTCTCAGCTTAACACACTTGCCGGTTACAGAGAGGGTATTTTTGTGCAGCCGCAGTTGCTTGTGGCCTTGGGTCCTTCGTTTTATAACAGGATGAAAGCCCACGCAGTCGCACCATGAGTACCATTTCGAGCATCATTCCGTGCAGAGGGCTCAAACGTTATTCCATCCACAGTAAGTGTTCAGGTTGCGAAACCAGGCAAGCGTGCTCTAAAATGAATCATACTGAAACCAACTGTTTAATCTAAGAGAGAGAGAAACAAAAAGAGAGAGCGAGGAGAACATGGAGAGGCTTACTTGTATCCACTATATCCACAACGGATTAATTTTTTTTTTTTTTAAAGCAAGCTTCTTTATATTTTCCAGAGGACAAAACGGAAGATATTAAATACCCCCTTATTCCAATTGAAATGTCAATCTCTCTTGTCTGTCACAGCCAGAGTGAGGAAAGAGGATTAATACAGGCCTACATGTGTGAAAGAATTGACTCTTCATGGTGCCTGGCTTTACCCCTCCTACAGCACTGTGACAAATGACGATGCTCAGAGATCCGTGCCACCACCCTCCAACACAGGGGCGAGTGCAGGAAATTGGGAGACCCCATCCCACCCCGTCGCCCCTCTTCCTCTGCAATGTCTAGGAGTCCAGCCAAGCCAAGCTGTGAGGATTTTCACCTCACAAACCGCAGGCCACGTTTGTGACAGCACAGCCCCACCGAGATCAGGATTTTAAGGACTCTGAAGTGGGAACGGAGAAGAAAAAGTTTGGAAGCCCAAAAAAAAAGGCTGTGCTCCTTGCTTTGAGACGCCCCACGGTACTGCTGCTGCTGTGCAAAGAGTACACGCTCCTCGGAGGGGAGTTCTACATTTGGTTTGAGGACGCCGTATTGGATAAAACGAAATCCATTTTAATGAGACTGGGGGGGGTTCCCTGTAGACCGCTGATACACCAACAAACGGATTAGGCAAGCTGCAACATTCACAACATAAACACATCTTGTCATACGGCACAAATTACAATTAGTAGGGCATTCCAAATTAAACTCTGCATGAACTGTGGTTGGCTGGCCTGGAATCACTCCAAGGGGACTTTGTAACGCCACAAAAAGAAAAACGAAGCGTGCCTGTGACTGCTCAGGTGAGTACGTTTAAGGCAGCTCGGTCAAACGTGCACAAATTATATGTGAAAGCACATCAGAAGGAACCCTCAAAAACACTCAAGAACCCACAATCTGCCCAATATAATTTTATGGCATGGAATGGACCAGAAGTGGGAAGGGAGCTTTCCAGTCAACAATTTACGGAGTGAGAGAGCAGTTAAAAGCAGATAAAAAGCAGAAAACAGATTTAAGCCCCTGCAGCCACCACAGATCAAGACTATAATACAGTATACGCACACTGAGCAATCGAAATCTAGGCTGTCCAAAGCTCAAGGAGTGTAAACCTACCCAGACTGCAAAGGCTGACTGCACTCCCCGCTCTGCTCTGCTCGTATCCGACCAGCTTGTGAGGGGCAGTCACAGCAGGGCTCGTCCCAGCATGTGAGGGGCAGTCACAGTAGGGCTCGTCCCAGTCGTGGCTTAAGTGGAGGAACGCAGCTCGGGGTCCTTCTTCTCTTCCTCGTCCTCCACCTCCCAACCCTCCACCGCCCTCCTCTCAGCAGCCAGGAAAAGGTAATCCAGCCGTTGTCATGATGAGATTCCCTGCCACCTGAGAGGAATCCGTTCGAGACCGCCGCTTCTAGCCTGCAAACTGCTGTAAACCACACCACTTCTTTCTTTTTCTGTTCAGGGGCGTAGTAGAAGAATGGAGAAAGTGAGGGGGAAAGTTTTCCTCAATTTCAGACTGCTTCCGTTGAAATTGAGAAGTTGTATGTTTGCAAATGTGAATTATTTATTATTTATTATATTTTTCAGTCGGGAGATCCGCTGAGCTAAAGCACATAAAGAAGCCGCACGTACGTAAATCCACCCGGAGCGTGGACGCGCGCATGTTACGGTTCTCCTGTTCGTCTCGAAGACCGCACTCCTGTCTTCATGACCTCCACAGCGAGCCGGCCTGGGTGATGTTCGGCCCGGGCGGAGTAGAATCAGTCCGGACCAGCGCTACTCTTTCTCTTCAAACCAGCTCTGAGACAGCCAGGGCGTCAGGACACGCCCATAACCCTCCGCCAGGGCCGCTATTGGCTGAGCTCGCAGCGGTGGGCGGAGACAATAGGGAAAAGCGGGGAGAAAGAGGGAAAGAAGGGGGAAGAGGATAGAGCTGCCTGGGCAAGCCTTGAAGGGACGGGACAAGAACAAATAAAAAATTCCTCTGAATGTGTCGTGAGTGACTATCAAAAGTCTGTCTGTTTCATGTGTAAAGCAACGGTCACAATTATTACATTTACAAACCGATTTAGCTATAGGGGAAATAAAAACAGCCAGTGTACAACAAGTACAACACCTGTCAGTCTCTAAT
This sequence comes from Bryconaethiops microstoma, assembly GCA_037577275.1. NCBI lineage: Eukaryota > Metazoa > Chordata > Actinopteri > Characiformes > Alestidae > Bryconaethiops > Bryconaethiops microstoma. The sequence continues at coordinate 36,100 of JBBJLS010117152.1, forward strand.
TTGCCCACTCTTCTGTAGACATGAATCCTCTTTTAACACTTCCATCTTTTCCATCTTAAGCTACAGGTGTGTCCCACCAATTAAAAGCTGTTCCCAAAGGTGTCACTGACATTATTACCCTTCATTAATTATTAACTTTCACACAAGAAACTACCCAAACACCTTAGCTACCTTGCACGTTTCTTTCTCAAGTATGTTATCTTTTTTCTCATATAGATATTTCTTAGGCAATTAGATATCTGCTTGCATAAGGACAGGGAAGGTCAAAGGAAAATAAGAGGAAAAAATTACTGCAATACTGGAGTTTCATTTTGTGAGAGCTGTATAGGCAGAGCGATGGAGGCGGGTGTATTTCCAAAGTCTACATCTAATAAACAAACACAAGAAACCAAACACAAAATACATACATCCACAAGCAGGGTTTCAAAGATTAAACACCAGGATGCCCAGGGAATATAAATGTTTATACTAACAGGCATTTCACAAACACTGACTGAAAGAAGGATGTACTTAGAGCAAGGTACACCTTTTAAGGGAGGGCTTTAACATTGACTCAGAGGTGAGATAAGGCTGGGCAAAGAATGACAACTAAGACACATGGCAGATGTAAACTATAACACAATCAAGCATGAAGAAAAGGCGAGGGCAACATTTTCTCCCCGTGGTGATACAAAACAATGGAAGGAATGTACACATGTTCATAAGCATGCTGGCAACACATAAACCCACCCAGTACCACCCCCCTTACTATAAAGCATGCATCTGTTCACTACAGACACAACTTTTGCCACATGAAGATTACCTTACTGAGTTCAAATGCGACACTGAAGAACACAAACTTAACAATCTAAACCTAATCATCCCAGGCTAAAGCATACTGTCACTAAACATATTGCTTATATATCATTTATGATCCGACGCATTTAAGGAGATGTTTGCTTTGCAGTAAAAAGTAATGTAAGTAACAAATTCACAAGCCACTGATAACTGATTTTTGGAAAGCAACTAGCTAATTCCATACCTCCTGCCCTGCACGCTGTAGTGTTGTCCCTTCTTCCAACACCCCTGAATCTACTAATTAATTAATGTGTTCTTGAGCTGAAATGGGTATGTAAACACTTAAAGGTGCAGGGTGGGGGGTACTGCAGGACAAGTTTGGGAACCATGAGTACACTGACTGAAGCTGGAGTTTTGAATTCAAGTAATACGCACTCACAAAGAAATTAAAGGCTTTTAGCAATGGTTGCTAAGCAATGATTATACTGTCCCCTGATTGACCATAATACAGAGACAGCACTTACAGAAAGCAAATCAAATTTGTTTAAAATGGCTTTAATTTGTTCCCAATTAAAACTGTTAGGAGCAAATATCACATTTTACATTTTCCCCTGGCTGGGGAATCTGCAATGGTTTTCTCTGGATGCTCTTGTTTCCTCCACCAGTCTTGACTTGCAGCATGTACAGGTTGTTTCTCAGCCTTTCACCCTGTGAGCCCTGGAATAGGCTCAGAAAGTGGATTGATAGATGGATGTGCCTCAAAAATCCCCCAACAGAACTAATTACATGCTGAGATGCATGACAATAATATATCAAAATGTAATTCTACACATACTACAATATACTCCTAACGTAAATGTATGCAGCCACATAACACCGCAACCAAAAACACGAATTGAAATACAGTATTTTAGCATACAAAAATACATGTCCAGGAGAGCTTGGGTATTAGTACTTTTGCAGTATTTTACCTCCATTCTTCATCGGTTGACTATGATCTGATTATGGCTAGAAAAGGAACAGCTGGACAAACAATTGAGTTTACATAATTTCCAATAGCTCCAAATAATCTCAGTAAAAGAGCATAGACATGTTTGGTGTCCAGTGTTTCTTTCTTTAGTTTTTCACTAGGGTTACAAGGCTAATGTTGCTAACTAGCAACAGGATATGTGTCAAGTTAAGCAATCTCAAGAAAAAGAATATTATTTTGATCACAAAATAATCACAGTACAGAACACATAACGTGTTTGTAAGTATTTAGCAGTGATTGCATTTGCAACATATTGCAGCTCAGAAGATGGTCATTCCCAACTGCTTTCCCAAATGTCCTCACTGAGACAGACAGAGCACTGTAAGCACTGCTAAAGACTGTTTTCCAATGCAGGGTGCTAGTTGGTCTACAGTACTAATGTTTATATAGTGTTAATTGGTCTTATTTTATCTTAAATGGCTCTATGGCAGTAAATGGTCTGTGGAGTGAACAAGCTATGGTACTAACCAGTGTACTAGGCCCATTTTAAATATTTATATTGTTTGAAAAAGCAAAAACAGACTATTATGGAAATCACATAATGCTTTTCTCATGAAATCATAAATACTTAAGGAGTGTCATAAAGAATAAATACATATTTTAGATACCTATATCAAAAAATACCACCCATGCCTGACTACATTTGCCCCCTGAAGGGAAGCACTTCAGTGGTTCATGAATTTAGAAACAAAAGCTGCTCGCAGTCCTCTGTGAAATTATGTCTGTTCACAATCCTTTGAATAGTATTACATCTTGTGTGGCTACATTTCTGTCCTTCACCAAAGAGAGGCTTTCTATGAGAAGAGGCAGCCAGGAGAAGTGCAGCCTCTGAAATGAACATTCTCCCCTGAACAAATGAGAGATTAAAGCACATATCTCTGGCACATTATGGCTTTTCATGGATAGAAGTGAGCAATTTTGACAGCGCATGGTATCCATGGGACGTATTAGTCTATTGTTTCAGAACATGAGTGACTTACGTTCCACCCACGCTCTACTGATATCTTCAGTGCTTTAGGCTTTATTTTATATGTTTGACCCCAACTGCAGGTTTTTATTTATTTTTTGCATCGTTCCCTCTCTCACCTGGAGACTGCTGAAAGCTCTGTGAGAATCATGTTCTTTGATTTCTCCAGTGCCTTCAACACCATCCTTCCCACAATCCTGAGGGACAAGC